>JAVTVY010051973.1:0-26423 GCA_036873755.1 Hanleya hanleyi
TGTCCCCGCTGGTGAGTCATTAGCGTAGCAACTATTACCGCCCTCAGTTCCTATCACCCTGGACACTTATCAGCCCAGCAGTACAGCAGGACGTCACCCATCCAAGTCTTGACCGGGTTCAAGGTCGCTTAACTTCGGTGATTTTACGAGAACCGGTGTGTCCAACGTGATATGCCGTATCAGCGAACCTTCAAAAGTCACAGTGAAACATACTGCCAAGGGTTCCCGATGGGCATGACAGTGCACTCGCTGAGCCATCAATTAATAATAAGAAAAATAATTATAAAACAAATGTTCATCAGAATTCGGTCAGCTCAGAACTTACTGGTAACAATACCCTAATGCATGTTCATGCCAAAAATCAAGATTTTAATGTGAACGGTTCTCCTTATTTTGCCGACGAAAGGATTCGGATGGACTCACTCACTCACTGACTGACTGACTACCGGCCAATTTGCAGATGGTAGCCTACTTCGTAGGAATATTGTCCGTATTAGCATGTCTTTTACATAACATGAGTAGTGTGACTATACCCTTACTGTCCAGAAGTGTCTTTGAAGTAACTTTGAAGTAACTTTAGAGTGTGGCCATATTTTTCCCTTGAAGTGCGAGGCTCAGAGTCAGAAGTGTGCTTGCAGTGTGGGTATTGTTTTGTAGCAATGCCATATAAGGGCATTGGAGTCACAATGAAGTCACTTGGAAGTACTTTGAAGTGTGCCTCAAATATGTTAATTAAGTACTGCAAAGGCACTTCATCGGCACTTCCACAGAAGGGTAACCTTCATAGGCACTTCTGAAGTGCTCTTGAAGTACCTAATTAGAATATTTGAGGCATTTCAATGTCCTTATATGGCAAGGCACTTCATCCACTCTTCTACAGAAGGATACCTTTCATATGCACTTCTGAAGTGCTCTTGAAGTACCTTATTTGTATCATAGCAAATCCGTGTAATGAAAGGTATGTAGCCCCGAGATATTTACTTTCCCGGAAAAGAAGACACAAATATATATTTGAGCACAGAACGGTTTATTTAGAGAAAACATTGAGAGTGAGACAAAACAGTACATCATAAAATATTTACAATAAACCTGATGGTTCTTTACAAGAAACGTGTAGTTTATATAGCACAAATCCTTGAGACAAAATACAGCACAGTACTATATGTGTGTATTTACATGGAGTCTTTGGTATGAGAATTTATTGCAGTATTAGTATTATTATTCAAGGGTGACTGTGTTCTTGTCCAACTTGGAACTTGAAGCAGCAGATCTTTCGAAGAATAGTTTGGTTTAGTTGCCCTGAGGTCCACTTGGACGTAATCCAACCTTTGCTGAAACCCACCAGTCTGAATTGTGGACTTCTTGGCCTGTGGCGATAAATACATGCATATAATTAAAACCTGATCAGTTGTATATATGGTTCCATATGACGTGCAATCCAGTTTTTTTTTCAGTACACTCAGGATGATTGAATAGGTTGACTACCATAAAGGGTAAAGAATGGCACACATCCGTACGATATACAAAAGATTGACGAAGATGTCTATTATCCTTTCTTTAGTACTCCATGATATACAACAAGGGAGATAAACGGTTTGTGTGACGTTTTAACCAATATACACTATGAAGAAATCAACCATACCTATGTGTGGTCATTAAATTCCCCATCAGTCGAGTGGCTGCTTGAAGGGAGCTGAGTTCCTTGTAGCAGCTGTATTCTGGAATATGAAAGTATGCAATGTAAGAAGCCATTAGAATTGAAGAGAAACAATCATGTGAATTTTTATAATTTGTCTTTGTTAATTTCTGGTTCAACAAAATCTCCATACAGGGTTTCAAATAACAAATAAATGCTTATTAACTACAAATTGTTTTCTTAAATTTTTTGAAATGAAATAAATGTATGAAATGAAATGTTCTCATTTCTCAAGATGTGGGTAGAAATGTACAATTGAAGTGTGTGAAGATCCTTAGCTTAGGTATATGAATAGTGCAATCAATAGACAAGGAAAATATAGCCTGTTGTAATGATGAAAAGTCTAATCATAATTGATTATACTTTTTCTGATTATAGCTAAAAATAGGTTATGCTAACATTTTATTATCAATATATTTTAAAACATATTTCTTTACCATTTTGTCAAAAATCTGGTATGGAAATATTCTACAATCTTCTGCAAGGAACAAAAATCAATAAATTTTATAAATCAATAAACAGTTCAAAACAACAAGATAATTTATTTAGAGCTACCATCCCCCCAACCAGTTAAATCCACCTGTTTTGACATGAACAGGTAGTATACAAGCAGTTTTGTGATAAAAATATCTCACCCTCAGGGGATTTCCTCCAGGGGTGCATGCCAATCTTCATATGAGGTCCCCAAGCCTGGGGTTTCCAAGCTGACAATTCACACATCATAACAATGGCAATTCACACTGCCTTGATGAACCTGGGTAGATCTGAAAGTGATATTGAGACAGAGATATGGATATTTCTTTGTGTGTGAAGATCCTTAGCTTAGGTATATGAATAGTGCAATCAATAGACAAGGAAATTATAGCCTGTTGTAATGATGAAAAGTCTAATCATAATTGGTTATACTTTTTCTGATTATAGCTGAAAATAGGTTATGCTAACATTTTATTATCAATATATTTTAAAACATATTTCTTTACCATTTTGTCAAAAATCTGGTATGAAAATATTCTACAATCTTCTGCAAGGAACAAAAATCAATAAATTTTATAAATCAATCAACAGTTCAAAACAACAAGATAATTTATTTAGAGTTACCATCCCCCCAACCAGTTAAATCCACCTGTTTTGACATGAACAGGTAGTATACAAGCAGTTTTGTGATAAAAATATCTCACCCTCAGGGGATTTCCTCCACGGGTGCATGCCAATCTTCATATGAGGTCCCCAAGCCTGGGGTTTCCAAGCTGACAATTCACACATCATAACAATGGCAATTCACACTGCCTTGATGAACCTGGGTAGATCTGAAAGTGATATTGAGACAGAGATATGGATATTTCTTTGTGAAAGCCATGCTTATGATCCATTAAATTTGACTGCAATTATAAGGTGAAGTACATTATTATGTCAATGTATGTCAAGAGAAACTTGTTGATAATAATAGCTGATACTTCCTGGTCTACATCACTGTTCAGCTCAGTTCTTTGCTTATTAAGTTATGAAAAACAGAACAATTATAGTTATATTTATAATTTACTTACCATATCACTAGCTGCAATCATCACCATCTGCAATACAGTTCTTCAAACCTCCATAGTTCTAGCTTAGCATGAACAAATCCATCTGATTTTTGCAGTTGTCAGCCATTTTGTTTGTTGTCGACTGGTGGCGCCCCCGGTGTTCAATTAAATTTTCAAGGGCAGATAACTTCACCCATTTTGACGAGACAGTTTATATATATTATATTTAAACAAGTGATAATAATGAAGAGGATAATATAAAGTATTCTTTAATGGGCATTTTTTGTTGCTGACATTATGTTTTGTTAGAACTGATTCTTCTAAAAATATTTTCCCATTTTGTCCAATTTTACTATAAAATCATGGATTTGGAATGATTATAAAATCTGAATTCAAGAAGATTTCTTATCTAATATGATACTGTTTAGATAACACTAATATGTGAAAGACTGATATTATTAATATCTTTATTTTATTCAAATAGAAACCCACTGATCACTTTAAAAGATCCAAAAAAGTGTTCACAGTTCTGAGTAATATGTCAGTAACCACATGTGAATATTTTACAAAGTTGCAGCTATTTTGAACTGTGAAGTACAAATTTGATGTTGAGTGGTTTCATTGAAATGAGATTTGATGTCACTGAGTGAAATCAAATCGGCCAACTTTAAGCTGGGATATTCCCAGAGCTAATTAATATCATTGAAAGTTGTATACACGTAGTTCTAATTTATAATGTTATGTTACTGTAACAGTTTGTGGGAAAATTCCAATAATCTAGAAATCCTATTGGGTTGAATCTTATAGGATTTTTCAGAATCTTATAGGATTTTTTAGAATCTTATAGGATTATTCAGGATTCTGAGAATCTTATAGGATTTTTCAGAATCTTATAGGATTTTTTTAATCTTATAGGATTTTTTTCAGAATCTTATAGGATATTTTAGAATCTTATAGGATTTTTTAGAGTCTTATAGGATTTTTCAAAATCTTATAGGATCCTATTAGACATTTTTTGTAAGACGAAGTCCTGCAAGTTATGCTATAAAACTATAAAGTCCAAGAAGTGTCTTTGAGGATTACCTTAGAATGTGCCGAACAATAACTAAGTCTCAGAGGTGTCCCTGAAGTCCCCGAAGTTTTGCTGAAGAACTGACAAAGTCCATGAAGTGTCTTTGAGGAGTACCTTGGATTATGCCGAACAAAAACCAAGTCTCAGAAGTGTCTCTGAAGTCCATCATTTTTTGCTATGAAATTGACAAAGTCCATGAAGTGTCTTTGAGGAGTCCCTTGGCTACTGCCTTTTTCTAATGAAGTACCTTTGAAGTGTGCCAGTATTTTTCTCAGTTGTTGAAGTGCCTTTTCAGTGTACTCTTCAGAGGCACTTCTAGGCACACTTCACATGAAGTGTGACACTTCTGGACAGTAAGGGTAACGTCACAGGACCTACGAAGTAGGGTGAGGAAGATGACTTGGGGGTCCAAGCGTAATGTTATAGGTCACCTAAGTAGGTCAAATTTTCATCAAATGCAAGTCAGCTCAGAACTTGCTGGTAACAATTCCCTAATGCACCTTCATGCCAAAAATCAAGGTTCTAATGTCAACGGTTCTCCTTATTTTGCCGACGAAAGGATTCGGATTGACTGACTCACTCACTCACTCACTCACTCATTACCGGACAATTTGCAAATGAGAGCCTACTTCGTAGGAACAACCACAAATCACAAGTTAAACACCGCTGATATAATTTAGCAGTTGAGGTTGATACGCTAACAATGTCAGATACAAACTCGTCTTGTGCTTTATTTGTTATACGCAAATCTTACCTGATACATTGTACCAGCGATAAATCATTCTGGAAGTGCAATATGTTCCCCAAAACAGTAGAAAGTTACCTTAAAAAAGGAAATGCAAGTTAATATTTAGCGAGGAAATACAAAACATGGCAGTGTGACTAACGTCACAGGACCTACGAAGCAGGGTAGGCATAAGGACTCCCACGAGAACTGAACTATTGGAAATCCCCCACCCATAAGTTGAAATCCTGCCTAAGTGAGAATCACCACCAGAAATTTTCATCAAAAGTAGGTCAGCTCAGAACTTGCTGGTAACAGTCCCCTAATGCACCTTCACGCCAAAAATCAAGATTCTAATATCAACGGTTCTCCTTATTTTGCCGACGAAAGGATTCGGATGGACTGACTGACTACTGGACAATTTGCAAATGGTAGCCTACTTCGCAGGAACTTGAAACTCGTTAAAAGGTGCCCCTCACTTGGGATTACAGTGTCCACTCCATTTCGCTAGGTATATAACTCGACGGCTCGGTGGACCGACATTTCAGTGCAGATGACATTTAACAAATCCCAGCAGAGCAGGAATATGGGGAACAGAATCCATGCTAATCAAGTCCATTATTATTCTTTGAACGTTCGTTTTTCATCGTCTTGTCTGATTGTCGGTGTCAGGGGAATAAGCTAGTGTACTCTTGAGTGGTATCTTTCAGGTCCACAGTTCCACTTCATTGCTGTATTTCAGAAATCATGGAAACCAATCCAGCCAGCTTTCCCTTGAGAAAACCTCCGTGTATAATGAACTAGACTGCATAGACAATCGGTCAGCGTCCAGGAGAAATTGTATTTTATTGATGTATCAGGCTGCTATGATTCAAGGATGGTTTATAGCCGTTTATCTCAGGTAACGGCATCGATTGAATGATTTTCGCCTGTACTAAATTATTATTACTTTATTACACATGGCAGTGTGAGTAACGTCACATGACCTACGAAGTAGGGTTTGATATGAATTAAGTGTGTACTCGAGAGATGACTTGGGGGCCCTATGTGCAACCGTAAGAGAATTTATTTGGCAGTCTCTAATTGACAGTGGGTACTATTAACTTTCCCATATGTCACCGCTGGTGAGTCATTAGCGTAGCAACTGTTATCACCTTCCGTTCCTATTACCATGGACACTGATCAGCCCAGCAGTATAGCACGAGGTCACCCATCCAAGTCTTGACAGGGCTCAAAGTCGCTTAACTTCGGTGATTGTACGAGAACCGGTGTGTTCAACGTGATATGCCGTATCAGGGAACCTTCAAAAGTCACAGCCAAGGGTTCCCGATGGGCATGAGCGCGCACTCGCCGAGCCATCAACAAATAATAAAAAATAATTATAAGTCAAATTTCCATCAGCTCAGAACCTGCTGGTAACAATGCCCTAATGCACGTTCATGCCAAAAATCAGGATTCCTTGAAGATGGTCGCGTCCATAGATTTGTCTCGTTGTGTATCGTTTGTCGCTTGTATTGTAACAGTGGAGTATTAACCCACACAGTGACTATCTCGCGACGGCCGTGACGACTAGATAGTCATCAAAGGATAAGGAGAGCTCATTACGTTCCTGACAGATGTAGGGTCATTATAGACACACTTTTGATGGATCGTTCGGCCAGGGCGTCTAATCTATGTAACGTGTACGAGCAGGACCAGTCGTGGTGTTTACGAGAAAACGAATCAATAACCGGGATTGCCCACTGGCATTCTGGCCGTCACCGTCGTTAACCCCTTCACTAGTAGAGATCCGGGGCTCGAAGAGATGATCACAACCCTACAAGGATGACTGACGTTCATGTAAAGGTCTATTATGGTATATTCTGCACAAATAGTATACGCGGTTACAAATAATAGCGTAGAACCGCGCGGCTTAGACAGAATGTCTAAGGAGATGTAACGTTAAGATATTTACATATATGTACAGACACTATTGGAGTGTATGCAAATAAACTTGATGTATATATACACGTGATGTGAGAGGATGTGTGCACACAAAGTTAACGGATACGTACACTTGGTGTGTGCATATAAGGTTAACGGATACGTACACTTGGTGTGTGCACATAGAGTTAACGGATACGTATCCCTGGTGTATATGTGGATAATAGAAGAGAATGTGTGCAGTTTAAGCTTGATGTTATATGGCAATAATATATATATGAGAGTGTATGCATATAGCTTTATAGTTAATATAGTGCTTATGTCTATGCGCGATAAGGGCGGCCTGGCTGCTGGCCCTTCTCTTCCTCCGTCGTTGGAACGTTACGGATGTAACACTCTCTCCAGGGATGGCACCCCGTCGTTGGAACGTTAAGGATATAACGCTCTCTCCAGATACGACACCCAGGCGTTGGAACGTTAAGGATATAACGCTCTCTCCAGATGCGACACCCAGTCGTTGAGACGTCAAGGCCCGTTGGAACGTTACGGCGGTAACGTTCTCCCCCAATATATATATACCCTCAGGCGTTGGAACGTCACGGCAGTGACGCTCTCTCCAGATATGGCCCCAAGTCGCTGAAACGTCACGGCCCGCTGGAACGTTACGCGGTAACGCTCTCTCCAGATACGACACCCAGTCGTTGGAACGTCACGGCAGTGACGCTCTCTCCAGAGACGTGGCAACCCGGCGTGTTCTTCACCCCCAGTCGTCGGAGCCTGACTCTAACTTGTCAGCTCACCAGTCTGCTTCCCGCACAGGTAAGTATAGCCCGGCGTCTCAACCCTTACGGCTGCTGCGACCCGTCTATAGACACGCCTGTGACTACACAACTTCACGACGATCTCTCAGGTAAGTATCACGCACCACTCAACTCTCAGGGACCGTCAGGACAATTACTTGGTTATATATTGTATTACCATTTCATCTGGTACCGATGAAACACCATTACTGCATGTCAACTGTCGTTGGCGACCCTCTGCAACCCTCTGCGACCCGGTCGCAAGCCACTGCGACCTTTTGCGACCTTCTGCGACCTTTGGCGACCCGGTCGCAGGTCTGTAGATTTCACGTTTAGTCAACGTTTCTCGGGAGGGGAAGCCTGTCTGTGCTGTGCCTTGTCTTTTCTTTACTGTCTGTAACTTGTATCTTGTCTTTGACCTTGTCTGTTCTTTACTGGCTGTAATCTGTGCCTTGGCTTGGCTGTACAGTCTGTAAGTCTTGTTACCACTTTTACATCGGTAAAACGAGGCCCGCCTGCACCGTATCTTGCCGTTACGGTGCGGTCTGTGATCTGTATTTCTTGCCTTTTTCTGTGTGGGCTGTGCTCTGTGTATCTTTCTTTAATGTGTGATAAATACACATATCCTTCTTGTGGGATCTGTGTTCTGTAGCTTTCTTGACTGTATAATCTGTGATCTGTATGTCTGGACTTGTACTGTACTGTTTATGATCTGTGTGTCTTAATTTGCTTGTAATGTGTGATAAACACACATATCCTTCTTGTGGGATCTGTGTTCTGTATCTGTAACTTGTCTTTTGCCAGCTATACGCCGTCTGTGTAACTGTCTGCGACCTTTCTTGCTCCCAAAGCGTCCGGCCCAGTTTATCGATGTTTCCCGACGAAAACGGCTCGCCCGCCTGTGTCTTGACTCGCACCGCCGGCTGTAATACTGCGACCGTTTCCGTCCCGTATAGCGTTGCCGGCCGTCTGCGCCGAATAAGCAGGCTACACGATACGTTGTAGGATGATGGCAGGGGGACACTTGGTTGATTTACCTCTGTATTTAGTGCAGTTGCATATTTCTGGGGGTGGAGGGAATCCCTGACTATTGTCACATACCGCTTCACGGTCAACAAAATCGACCATAAATATTGTGGCTTTAGTCCCAGTGCAGCGGGATAGCACAGCAATAATGTCGAAATTATCAACCTACTGGTATAGACCTAAAAGCCCTATTTTATACTGAAGTTAGACCATGCAAGTTGCCTAAATGTGCTACAGGCAAACGCATGTCTCATTACAGTATTATAGAATACCCCCAACTACATGTACATACAACACGCCAGTCGGACGTGTTCCCTAAACTATAGTATAACCACAAACACGTTTCCACACCGAAAATGCGAGCCGGCAAATTCTCATTGGATTGGCGTGTTTTTACAGGTTACACTAATTACAGGATTGTACAAGCTTTTAGATTCCCAGGCCAAAAACAACTGCATTTACGGCCCAACCGTAAATTATGCCAAAATCAATAAGTTACAGGCTGACCTGGACGTGGTTCCTCCAGCTCTCTCTCTCTGGTCTGACCACGCTCCCTTCGTCTGCTCGAGCTTATATAGCCGGGGCTCTTCTCCACCCCCCCGGAGACGTTGCGAAACCCGGAAAATCGCCTTCACAGCGAAATTACAGTTCATAGTCCATAAATGGGAATGCCATCCCAATCCATAGTCCGTAAAGAATTTTCCACATAAAAGGCAACACCTATCTCGCTCTGGTAAGCGAGAAACACGGGGAAATGCATTTTCACCCACTGGCGCTCCCGAACTGGCTCTTCCATCCTTCCAGCGGTGACACACCCCCCTCCGATTCGAACAGTCCAATCACAAACGGTTAACCGTTACACTGCCCCCGCCTTTCCAAATCATGACGTCCCCGTCATGGCCGTACGGGTCCCTCCGTCCAGGGTGACGTTACAGTTCCAGTTGTACAGTTCGAATCAATTTAAACAAAACTGCTCGCCAATTACGGGCCATCAGGGCCGGCGAAATCACTAGGTGGCCGCCCTCCGGCGGTCTGGCCGGGCCACCACGACATTAGGTCCACAGATCTCCTTCATAGAATTACATGGGCGGCTAGCAGAGCCGCCCCACGTCATTAGGTCCACTGGGCTGCACGCTCAGTTGAAGGGGTCGGGCTTCCCCCCTCTTACGGTACACGGGCTGGGACGTCAGCACGTAGTCTTGCAACCTGCGAGGCCTGACCGCTCGCCGAACGCGGGTCGTCGTCGCGTGTGTGGGGGCTGCCTCACCCTCGGCCACTTCGGTGACGTCGTCCTTCGCGTGTGTGGGGGCTGCCTCACCCTCGGCCACTTCCTCGAGCGCGTCCTCCGCTGGCCCCTGCGGCCGGCCCACGGCCGCCTGTGCCTCCCGGGCTCCGTCGTTGTCGGTCATCTCTAGTAGTCGGTTGTTCTCTTCTGTTGAAGATCAGGCCAGATCCCACCGCTGCCACCAGTTTTCTCCGTGTAACGTGTACGAGCAGGACCAGTCGTGGTGTTTACGAGAAAACGAATCAATAACCGGGATTGCCCACTGGCATTCTGGCCGTCACCGTCGTTAACCCCTTCACTAGTAGAGATCCGGGGCTCGAAGAGATGATCACAACCCTACAAGGATGACTGACGCCAATGTAAAGGTCTATTATGGTATATTCTGCACAAATAGTATACGCGGTTACAAATAATAGCGTAGAACCGCGTGGCTTAGACAGAATGTCTAAGGAGATGTAACGTTAAGATATTTACATATATGTACAGACACTAGGGGAGTGTATGCAAATAAACTTGATGTATATATACACGTGATGTGAGAGGGTGTGTGCACACAAAGTTAACGGATACGTACACTTGGTGTGTGCATATAAGGTTAACGGATACATACACTTGGTGTATATGTGGATAATAGAAGAGAATGTGTGCAGTTTAAGCTTGATGTTATATGACAATAATATATATATGAGAGTGTATGCATATAGCTTTATAGTTAATATAGTGCTTATGTCTATGCGCGATAAGGGCGGCCTGGCTGCTGGCCCTTCTCTTCTGGGGATAAGGGCGGCCTGGCTGCTGGCCCTTCTCTTCCTCCGTCGTTGGAACGTTACGGATGTAACGCTCTCTCCAGGGATGGCACCCCGTCGTTGGAACGTTAAGGATATAACGCTCTCTCCAGATACGACACCCAGGCGTTGGAACGTTAAGGATATAACGCTCTCTCCAGATACGACACCCAGTCGTTGAGACGTCAAGGCCCGTTGGAACGTTACGGCGGTAACGTTCTCCCCAAATATATATATACCCTCAGGCGTTGGAACGTCACGGCAGTGACGCTCTCTCCAGATATGGCCCCAAGTCGCTGAAACGTCACGGCCCGTTGGAACGTTACGCGGCAACGCTCTCTCCAGATATGACACCCAGTCGTTGGAACGTCACGGAAGTGACGCTCTCTCCAGAGACGTGGCAACCCGGCGTGTTCTTCACCCCCAGTCGTCGGAGCCTGACCCTAACTTGTCATCTCACCAGTCTGCTTCCCGCACAGGTAAGTATAGCCCGGCGTCTCAACCCTTACGGCTGCTGCGACCCGTCTATAGACACGCCTGTGACTACACAACTTCACGACGATCTCTCAGGTAAGTATCACGCACCACTCAACTCTCAGGGACCGTCAGGACAATTACTTGGGTATATATTGTATTACCATTTCATCTGGTACCGATGAAACACCATTACTGCATGTCAACTGTCGTTGGCGACCCTCTGCAACCCTCTGCGACCCGGTCGCAAGCCACTGCGACCTTTTGCGACCTTCTGCGACCTTTGGCGACCCGGTCGCAGGTCTGTAGATTTCACGTTTAGTCAACGTTTCTCGGGAGGGGAAGTCTGTCTGTGCTGTGCCTTGTCTTTTCTGTCTGTAACTTGTATCTTGTCTTTGACCCTGTCTGTTCTTTACTGGCTGTAATCTGTGCCTTGGCTTGACTGTACAGTCTGTAAATCTTGTTACCACTTTTACATCGGTAAAACGAGGCCCGCCTGCACCGTATCTTGCCTTTGCTGTGTGGTCTGTGATCTGTATGTCTTGTCTTTTTCTGTGTTGTCTGTGCTCTGTGTATCTTTCTTTAATGTGTGATAAATACACATATCCTTCTTGTGGGATCTGTGTTCTGTAGCTTTCTTGACTGTATAATCTGTGGTCTGTATGTCGGGACTTGTACTGTACTGTTTATGATCTGTGTGTCTTAATTTGCTTGTAATGTGTGATAAATACACATATCCGTCTGGAATCTGTGTTCTGTTTCTTTCTTGTGTGATCTGTGAGCTGTATCTGTAACTTGCCCTTGGCCAGCTATACGCCGTCTGTGTAACGGTCTGCGACCTTTCTTGCTCCCAAAGCGTCCGGCCCAGTTTATCGATGTTTCCCGACGAAAACGGCTCGCCCGCCTGTGTCTTGACTCGCACCGCCGGCTGTAATACTGCGACCGTTTCCGTCCCGTATAGCGTTGCCCGGCCGTCTGCGCCGAATAAACAGGCTACACGATACGTTGTAGGATTATGGCAGGGGGAAACTTGGTTGATTTACCTCTGTATTTAGTGCAGTTGCATACTTCTGGGGGTGGAGGGAATCCCTGACTATTGTCACATACCGCTTCACGGTCAACAAAATCGACCATAAATATTGTGGCTTTAGTCCCAGTGCAGCGGGATAGCACAGCAATAATGTCGAAATTATCAACCTACTGGTATAGACCTAAAAGCCCTATTTTATACTGAAGTTAGACCATGCAAGTTGCCTAAATGTGCTACAGGCAAACACATGTCTCATTACAGTATTATAGAATACCCCAACTACATACAACACGCCAGTCGGACGTGTTCCCTAAATTATGCACACCGCGCAAACACGTTGCCGCATTGAAAAGGCAAACCACCGAATTCACATTGGTTTTACGTGTCTTTCACAGGTTGTACATACTACAGGATTTATAATCTTTTAGACTCCCAGGCCAAAACACTGCATTTACGGCCCAACCGTAAATTACGCCAAAATCGAAAGTTACAGGCTGTACCTGGACGTGGTTCCTCTAGCTCTGGTCTCTCCCCGGTTGGAATGTCTCACGAGCTTATATAGCCGGGGCTCTTCTCCACCCCCCCGGAGACGTTGCGAAACCCGGAAAATCGCCTTCACAGCGAAATTACAGTTCATAGTCCATAAATGGGAATGCCATCCCAATCCATAGTCCGTAAAGAATTTTCCACATAAAAGGCAACACCTATCTCGCTCTGGTAAGCGAGAAACACGGGGAAATGCATTTTCACCCACTGGCGCTCCCGAACTGGCTCTTCCATCCTTCCAGCGGTGACACACCCCCCTCCGATTCGAACAGTCCAATCACAAACGGCTAACCGTTACACTACATTAGGATAGCTTATACCCTGATAGCAAGCCAAATGCATTGTTACACTATAATATTCATTTATTCGTCACCATTCCTCGCCGTTTTCTTGATAATAATCGCAGGATATCGGGTCATAGGACAAAGGGGTATATTTATGTCGTCCACGTAACGTAACATTGGATTGGTTTCATCAAACAGGGTAGTCATATCATAAAGTGCCTTATGTCCTGACTTCCAAAACTATCATATCTTACAAATTGACGTTGTCTTCAGAAAGTCTCGAGCTTGATAATAGTTTATCGCCCACTTACTGTAGTTTGTTTGTTTGTTTGTTTATTTTGAACGACTGAATGGATCACAACAAAATATTTTTTACTTCACTATTTTTTCTTAATTTCCTATTTTTTCTTCTTGTTCTTCTGTCCTTTTCTTAATTTCCTATTTTTTCTTCTTGTTCTTCTGTCCTTTGATATTTATTTCCTAAAGGTTCCAACAAATTGACTGATCTTTAGATATTTCACGGGAAATGGAGAATTACGATTTATAGAGGTGCTTGACACCTGTGTAGCCTCCCCAGAATTTTGTCAGAGTTGAATAAATAAAAGGATAACCATGGTGTCATTTAGGTGTCACTCACCAAACTTGAGGTCACTGTAGCATAAACAACTTGTAATATTTTGAAAATCGAAATTTGTTGCGAGTGGATATATCGGGGGGAAAAATGTGTCCCAAAGCAAGATTGAGGTCGAAGGATCTAAATCCAGAAAATCAGTACAAAGCAATAAATTCAGCGGATACATCAGTGAGACACATGTCAAAGGGCAACGCCACTGTGAAAACAAGAAACACGTTCTGTGCTATAATTCCACGGAATCACTGAATATTATATCTGAATTCAGTCCTATATAAATCCCGTACGAATTTGAAACTACTATTGTTAGCCAATCAGGTGGATAACTTGTTGAAACAATTTCAAAATCAGGCCCACAATAATTACACACGGTAGCACGTGTTTTAATATATAATCATTATCCTGAGAGAGTATCCAAATATGGCATCATTTCTAGGCTGTGTGTGTGGAAAACCGTAAAGATCAAAGACTTCACTCCCGCCGAAAAGTCTGACTTTGTTAGGGGTAGAAAATATCAAAAGCTTGTGCCGTGCGAAGATGTTAATCTCCTTGAAGTAAACGGCAGTCATTGACAGAGAGAAAAGGTAGAAATGGTCTTGATTGGCTTATGATGAGATCTCGTAGAATATCGACGAAAATTTCGCACGAAGTTTTCATAGCGTTACGTCTAGATGGTATTTCCCTGATTTACCATCTTGGTTCACCTAGACTGACGTCAAACCAACCTGTAACCATATGGGTCATCTATACGCGGTAAGACTGACCCTGGCATCGTGTGTATCCATTTTCAGCCTACTTTCGGCAACTGCAAGATGGAATTTCCAGAAATCAAAACCACGTGACTTCGTCAGCCAATCAGCTAAAGTCTACCGACGTGACCCCAACGTAACCCGCTATTTTCGAGTCATGTGATGTCCTACTTGTTCAAAATTACAGATCTTCCACACCTCTTGGATGATAGGAAAGTTATTCATACCTATATATTTTGTAAGCCCAGGCAATATCTGTTTCCGAAGTGGTATGAAAACCTGTAATTTATCAGATTTCTCGAGTCTGTTCTCCGCCGGATGAAGACCGAACAGAATACCGTAAAGTACCGGATATCGCTCCGCGATAATGGAGACACACGATTCGCAAGCCATCTTATGGATGGTGGAGTGTACGCAAATGACGTCAAACAAGAAACTGAGGTCGAAAGGTCAAGGTCATTTGGATAAATAATCAGAAAATCATTGAAAATCACATTTTTGTGAGTGTATTCCTCAGTGAGAAGTGTTCAATGTCGATGCCCATGGTGCCAATTAGGGTGTTATTTTCGATTTAAACGCTAGTAGTGACGTCACTCTATTGTTAAAAGTGTACATTATTTTTCACGAATGTACAGCAAGTGTACATTCTTTTTCACGAATGTACAGCAAGTGTACACCCTTTTTCTGGAAAGAAACGCATCCGTCAGGTAACGCATGTAAGAAGACACGAACCACTAGTAAATGGGACAATAGATTACTCGATTACGATTACGTCTCCTGAAATGTACAAATGACAAACCCAAACAGCAATGCAAGAAGTGAATTCGCCTTATTTAATTCAGCCGAAACTAACAGGTGGAACTAAGTAATGTTCTGCAGGAAAGAAAGTAGACGAGCGATAAAAACACAACCCAGAAAGAGATCATGCCGAATACAATGTAATAAATGTGCAAATTGCATATACATGTAGGAATGGCATAAACCTTTAACTCCGAATAGCAGTCCGAGAAGTGTTCTACTCATTGATGTTAACGTTTATTGTGACATGTGGAATACGGGTATCGAACGAGTCGTCCAGTCGCGGACTGTAGTTTCTCTGAATCCGGTCACGATTTCTTTTTGCTAGCGTTACACTATATGCCTTCTGATATACATACATTAAAACAGCGACTGCCGCAAATATAGGCCTAATCTTCGGTTGTCGCCTGCTGGGCTTTGATTGCAGACTAAGCAGTCAAAATGTGACGCGTCTGTATATTGTAACACATTAATTTTCTGCCGTACGAATATGTATGGGTACAAGTGAAATGTGTACCGGTAAACGTGAATTCCTGTCAGATATTCCGTTAATTATGGGCCTGGTATGAGATCATGCGTATGGACATAGGGATATGTAATTTGTATGTCTGCATGTTTTGCTTCATATGCGTTTCACGTAATGTAGATTGTGACACGTATATATAAATTACATATATGTTTTTGTTAGAAGTCTTTGTAACGATAACGTGAGAGTTACGGACCAGTCAAACGGGTTGTGGAAGTTTTGTTTCGTGTGCAAATGTGTTGTTTGTCCTGAAACAGGTTTTTCTGTGTTGAATAGATAAACAGCAACCCAGGTAGGCGTATGCGTAAATTCCTTCCCATGTGATGGACTGTCCATCATGTAGGACGCCGTCAATCGGGTACAGTGTGCGTACTTGGCCCTTTGCAGTTCTTGTTCGAATGGTTCCACACATGTAATTACCTGGGCCTATATCATGGCAATTTGTTCGGTTTGACATAGCTCATTTCATTCTTCGTGTAAGACGAAGAAGTAAATACATTATCGTTGGACGAACGTTTAAGTCGGAGTTTCGCGCCACGTCGATTCTTTTTCACGAATGTACAGTTACTCGGCCTTTCTCTTAATGTCTAACTACCCATTGCTGAAGGAGACACTGTCCATCGTCTACACATATAATCCTGATTGTGATACTGGGCTTCCTTGAAGATGGTCGCGTCCTTAGATTTGTCTCGTTGTGTATCGTTTGTCGCCTGTATTGTAACAGTGGAGTATTAACCCACACAGTGACTATCTCGCGACGGCCGTGACGACTACATCAAAGGATAAGGAGAGCTCATTACGTTCCTGACAGATGTAGGGTCATTATAGACACACTTTTGATGGATCGTTCGGCCAGGGCGTCTAATCTACATTAGGATAGCTTATACCCTGATAGCAAGCCAAATGCATTGTTACACTATAATATTCATTTATTCGTCACCATTCCTCGCCGTTTTCTTGATAATAATCGCAGGATATCGGGTCATAGGACAAAGGGGTATATTTATGTCGTCCACGTAACGTAACATTGGATTGGTTTCATCAAACAGGGTAGTCATATCATAAAGTGCCTTATGTCCTGACTTCCAAAACTATAATATCTTACAAATTGACGTTGTCTTCAGAAAGTCTCGAGCTTGATAATAGTTTATCGCCCACTTACTGTAGTTTGTTTGTTTGTTTATTTTGAACGACTGAATGGATCACAACAAAATATTTTTTACTTCACTATTTTTTCTTAATTTCCTTTTGTATTTGCTTATGTCCCAGAGAGTTAAGAAAATAAATCTTGTATTTTCTTGGAATAAGAAATTTAAACTTATTCTAGTTGAATTCTCTCGTCATACATGTACCTTTTATAGTTTAAGGTTATATTTTCTTACATTGTTGTATTTGCTTGAAATAAGACATTTAAACCTATTTTAGTGGAATTTTCTTGATGAAAGGACTACAAAATATGTAGTAAAGAATCGAACACTACAGAAATAAAGACAATTTTCACTTTAAACTTCCAACAGTTAAGAAAGTCGATGGTTTTCCGTATGCATGCACAGCAAATGAATCATATTTTTAATATGAAAAACAAGAAAAAGATTATAAAATAAGCAAAATAGTCATAAATTGAGAAAAATCGATGGATTTATTTTTAAGGGAGAAAAAAAGGTGAAAGATTTTATTTCTGGTTTGCCTTTGATATAGGTTGATGATTGCATTAGATTAAATTGTTATTTTTAGTAGATTATTTATCGATTTAACTGCATGGATTGGAAATTATTTGAATATTTTTGTTACATTTTCATGTACAGAATATGCCGTTCAAACAATTTGAAGTGTGGTTGTGAAAAAATACTTCCAATTTCTGCTGTACTCGGAACAAAAATATCTATACAGAGCTGGATGTATTTAATTTAATCCAAGAACAATTTTGCCAATTTCCTGTTCTGCTTTCATGGCGGAAGATGTCACTTCATGTGAATGAATTACAAGTGGATTTAACGTAGATGTTGTTCACTGAATATTTCCTTCATCATGGGTTACAGAGACGATAATTTAGTAAACCTCTGTTGCTTCATGGTGTTCATTTAAGGTTAATTTTCTTGACTAAAAATCATGGTTGAAAAGATTTACTGTCCCTTTGTAAAAGAAGTCTTCAACTGAAAGTTTGAGTTTGGGCAGTTTGTCAGCTCTTGTGAAATACACTAATTTTGCTTTTGGAATAATAATGTCTTATTATAACATAGCTAGTCCCATTATAACATAGCTAGTCCTATTATAACATAGCTAGTCCTATTATAACATAGCTAGTCCTATTATAACATAGCTAGTCCTATTATAACATAGCTAGTCCTATTATAACATAGCTAGTCCTATTATAACATAGCTAGTCCTATTACAACAGATAATCCTGATATCATGAGGATGGTTTAAAGTTAGTTCTCTTGTTGTTGTGGTTGTTGTTGTTGTAAGTAGGTACATCAAAGATATCGTGTGTTTGTTTAACCAAACGTGTGAAGGTATACATTAACAAGATGGATAAGATGTACATGAAATTGCCAAAGCCTAGAGTTCAAAATTTAGAACTTAGTAAGAGCTTTGTACCAGAAGTATTTTATAATAATTACAGGAAGTGAGATACTGATGCTTGAGAAGTAATCTCTCAATTTGAGAAAATATTACTACTTAAAACATTATCTCATTGAAAATATTCACCAGTTTTGAAAAGATTATACTTAATTAGGCATATTTAATTAAATAATTTAGGGTTGCCAATTTAGGGTTGCCATATTGAATTCTGTCATTTTAACCCTATCTGGCCTGAGTGCTTTGGGGTGTACCCCAGCCTGAGAGTGATGGGTTCCGCCTCCCGCGCCCCCATTAATAATGCTGTTATCCTCGGACTAGGAAGCTGACACTTACCACACTACATGTTTGAGTCAAGCTACACCAGATCTGTGCTGAAGTTCTTTGTGCAATTTTCTTCTAAAAGACTGCATGATATATTAGTAAATAACTATCTGATATAAAATGAATAGTTTTTTGTGCAATTTTTTCACGCAGAAAATATTTTTAAAAAAAGGGAAACAAAAGACGAAAACTGTTCGGATACTCTACTGGAATATTCAGCTCATGTGACGTAGATATGTTAGTGTTCACTCCCATCGATCAGTCAATGAGTTGTAATGGATATATTTCACATTTCAATAATAAACCTGGAGAGCTATATTACATAATTTACTTTTGAGAAAAGGAAAGGTGAAAATACCCTGTTAGAAATACATATATGTAACCATACCTACAATGGACCTACAATGACGTGCCAGTGCAGTACAATTCTGCTCCACTATATTAGCTGAGATATCACAGATATTAATATAGCTGTTCATCTCGGGTAGTCAGAATATAATACTGAGCTGAAATAGCACCCGGAGTTGGTCGGACATCAGGACAGCTTTCTCTGCTGGATAAGTAATCACACCAGTAATGCTACTCAGTTATACACTGGTTTCCTCCTCGTCTATTCTAGACTTCAGTCCACTAAATTGGGAATGACGTTTTTTATGATCAATCGAGAATTGAAGTAAATTAGGGACATTAGAAAATAGGCTCATAAAATTGAATTTAGAAACTATTAGTTCCATTATGTTCATTGTCGAGTTGCCTAATACGTTTCCTGCTCTCATACCATCAACATATCTGGTTATAAAATCGGCGGAGGTAAATGAGCAATTTGACGAAAATGTATTTTATTATCTCCGGGAAATACCACAATGGTGTTTACGGGGAGATGAATGAAACCCTGGCCGACGGCGGTCGTATTTAACGATCTCTGGTGTTTTATTGGAAACTAACCTGAAGTTTATTACATCATAGTTGTTGCCTGCAATATACGACCAGAGAATGCAAAGTAAGCTAATAACAACGGAAGATACTCTCAAAAACTCTGTTTTGCGCATTTGGCCGACGGCCTATTCGATATCATTGTATTCATTTGGCGAGCAGTGCTCAATTAGCATATTAGGCTTGTCTTGTTATGTCGCAGGTGTATACTGCTGTTATGTCGCAGGTGTATACTGCTGTTATGTCGCAGGTGTATACTGCTGTTATGTCGCAGGTGTATACTGCTGTTATGTCGCAGGTGTATACTGCTGTTATGTCGTAGGTGTATACTGCTGTTATGTCGTAGGTGTATATACTGCTGTTATGTCGTAGGTGTATACTGCTGTTATGTCGCAGGTGTATACTGCTGTTATGTCGTAGGTGTATACTGCTGTTATGTCGTAGGTGTATACTGCTGTTATGGTGTATACTGCGCAGGTGTATACTGCTGTTATGTCGCAGGTGTATACTGCTGTTATGTCGCAGGTGTATACTGCTGTTATGTCGCAGGTGTATACTGCTGTTATGTCGCAGGTGTATACTGCTGTTATGTCACAGGTGTATACTGCTGTTATGTCGCAGGTGTATACTGCTGTTATGTCGCAGGTGTATACTGCTGTTATGTCGCAGGTGTATACTGCGATGAAACTCGATAATTAAATATGCGTTGAATAGAGATGCCTTTGGGGGAATTGGATAGTTTCCACTGGAGATGAAATTCGTGCAATAATTATGATATGTAGCGTTCAGTCTAGCTATTTTCGAGATTAGCATTTTAAAAGCTTGGGGTGATTGAAAAAATAAACCACATTTTCTAGTGCTAAGATATATTTCACAAGGCGACAGAGACGTGGCCACATTGCCAGAAACTCAATATATGTGTCTTCACCTGGCTGGAACTCACCAAGAGCAAGACCGTGGAATCCATTCGCCATATTGACAGAAGTACCCTTCCCCAAGCAAAACAGGTACTTGCAAATTTTCCGAGTAAATTAGTCCCACCAGACAAAGCTCCAATATAATATAATATCCATATGTAAATATTACTATTACCAGGTGCTGGTTAAGGAATTGAGTGTAAGCATACCATCATCAAATACGTCTTCTTACTCCCAAACTGTATTTACTCTGGGAAATTTATTTAAGAATCACAGAACGTTTCTCAATGGAGGAGGTATTTGTCTTCCAACCAATCATAACGACATAACAAAACTATACTGGATCCCGAAAATGCATAAATCACCATCCGAATCTAGATTCATAACTGGTTCTGGAAGCTGCACACCAAGCTTCTTTCAGCCCTGTTGAGAAGCGCTCTTCGGGAGGTAAATCATTTTGGGAAAGGTATTGCGCCACTATTTCTAAAAACTCTGTCGTTGAATGTATGTGGATATTGAAAAACTCGAAATATCTCACGGAAGAACTTGATGCTGAAGGTCACATACATGACATGTATCCACATGAGATTTCTCGACACTCTATACTACAATCCCTCATCAGAATTCATAATTATTATCTGTGTTCAACAAAACTGATCGCCGATATATTAACGTCAGAAGCCGAAAAGCATTATTTAGCTCTACTACATACAAGGGATATCATTCATGGGATGTTTCTTTTTTATAAAGTCGCTAGAATTTCTCATCAAAAATATCTATGTGAAATATGGCAACACAATATATCAACAGCATATAGGTATTCTAATGGGTACTAATTGTGCACCCCTGTTCGACTGACGTATATCTGTTCTCTTATGAATATGGCTATATGCAGACGCTTTCAAAAATCTATCGATTTAAAGCCCGTTCCTTCTCATTCACCAAACGCTAGATAGACGATCTTCTCACTGAGGATAATCGCTATATAATTCACGAAGTGAAGGATATATATCCCCTATCACTGGATTTGAAAGAAACTACAGATTGCCCTAACAGCACATCATATTTAGACTTATATCTCCGTAAAATGAAGCGGGCCTTCTCTCTCGTCGACTGTATGACAAAAGAGATGATTACAATTTCGACATCGTAAACTATCCCTTTCTGGACAGTAATATTCCAGTGGGACCTGCATATGGCGTATACATATCACGCCTAGTAGCATTTGCTAGATCCTGTGTTAAATGTGACGATTTTAATCAACGTCACAAAACATTGTTGCAGAAGCTTATAAAACAGGGCTACACCACCAAGCGCCTCCACTCAAAGTTTCTCAAATTTGGCGATACATATCGCATGCTGATAGCAAAATATGAGCGTAGCGTGCAAGATCTATGGCGTTACGTTTCGTAACTTGTGTCTAATTCCGCTTAACCCGGGGCTAGGGGCCATATACTTCAATATCCTCATGGTACTCATATGAACAGCCACAATCAAAGCGTGACTGAGATACATCATTCTTTAGATGACGACTTTACAACGAATATTATGGATTAAGAATACTGATCAGCGATACGGATTTGATATTTTTGGAACATCGTGATGTCTTGCCGGCATCATTGAAAACTGTTGACCGCTTCTCTCTTGCAGGAAACAAGCCTATGTTTATGTATACTATGATTGTCTTTTGAATTTGGTGCTAATACTGTTATATGGAATATGGAATAGGTCTTTGGATTATGGACGCGGATATTCTCTAATGGACGACGGCTGAATTATGAATGAGGGACCAGACGCTTGTAATTTGTATTATGGATGCGGATATTCTTTAATGGACGACGGGTGAATAATGAATGACGGACCAGACGCTTGTTATTCGGCAAAGGTGGTATATGAAGAACAATATCATTAGTGATAAAACAATGTATATTATAAATAAAACTACGTTTCAATGGAGAACTGTTTGTCAAGCTAATGGATAAACTATTTATTGTTTTGTTCTCTCCCATGTCTTCCTTAATATACCTGTATAATAAGCTATTTATTCATGAAAAATGATTCTTCTCCGGAATTGACAAACCGAACACAGCTGCCATCCCTGCCATATTTATATGTTGCCGATATAACTCAACTTGTACATTTCTATGTTAACATGTGGCAGTGACTCTAATGCTTTGCTGATGTTTTTTCGATGAAATTGATGACAATTGTAGCTGTTCGGTCTGTATACTATATCAACTTTGGATATTGCAATCCAGGGGTCATCCAGGGGTCATCGCATTTAACCTTAACATTAAGATAACTCAGGTACACGCTTTTCTCGGTTCTCTCTTCAACAGCCACCCACAATGTTTACCGTTGAATGTGTTATCGGATTATTTTTGATCTAGGACTGATGGGATCTTTTTTGCTTTGAAGATGGTGGAACCCAGTAAAGATAGCGGGTTCTCGAAAGGTTAACAACCATATTAGATATCCGTATCTTCCGCAATCGTTAGCGCATGTCCTAACAAATGCTAGTAACGGCTTGATCTTGTTCTGTGATGATGGTTATTCGTGTACGGCTGCCGCCTGTTTCTTACTTTCAACTTCGGAATCGAGATTCGGTCGAGATTCAATCGCGATATTTTTCAACTGTGGTTAAAGGTCAGAGGAAACTAGTTTTCCGGCAAAATAAACGTTTGAATCGTGACCACAAAGAATAATATACTAACTTAATATGTCTAAAAACATCACGAGAACGAAGTAATCCCTGTGATTTGCATCCCAGCCAAGCTTTTATTGTAGCTGTTCATGTCGACATCTTGAACGACAGATCACCGGCTTGAGCGGGATTAAATACAAATATGCCAAAGCTATGATGTAACAGTTATCTGTTCTAAAATGATGCCCTATGTGATCGCCAGATAAAACAAAACAGTCTAAACGGGGGGAATATTTATAGAATGCAAGTTCGTATTCAGAACAAATATCTGTGAGGCCCGACGCCGGCCAAGAGTTTCATTCTCTGCCATGTTTACAAGTCACAAAACTACAATCACAATGATTTGTACATGTACGGCGACATTGCATAGAACAGTTATCACGTGGAGTAGAGTATACCGTTGGTACATAATACCGAAGTGGATAGCGGATATTTTAATTGTAGGACGTCGAAATCCATTTTATTAATGCAGCTGAAGGCGGTATTCTATAAACTTAATTGTATAGGGAAAACAATGTACGAGAATGTTCCCACTTTCAGCTTCAACCGTCTTCTGCTAATTTCCAATATGATTTTCCTCGGATCGTCGCATTTCACCTTTCAGTTAACATTGACAAATACAGTTGAGTCCCAGTCTATATTGGGATTCTTTCCAAATGTCCCAGGAAATACATAGACAACATTGAATGTGATGTGAAGTGCTCTTGAATGGATACAATATTCCCCCAGCAATTTCATCTCTGTTTAAAATCGGCATGCCTCTACATAAGCCATGTGACTTGTTCAGATAAGGAAACACCGTGTGTTTGGCCTAATGTTAGCCCATTGATATTGCTCTTCCTAACTCCATATTCATAGTCATTACACTTTATCATTTCCAAAAGAATGACCAGAAAGGGACCTATACATGATACGACATACCACCAGGAAAGCGGCCTGACACTGATATCAGACGGTAATTCCCCATGTACTGTACATTATGTCGTGAGGGAAAACGGATTGAGAAACTGATTAATATTGACTTGTTAAAGCTGCAGACGAAAGTTGGGTGAATACGTGATTGAGATGTATATACTTTGGAAACGACTTGGCACTCATTGGGAAAAAGAAGAATTGCCAGAGATTAGGATTTCATCTATAGAACATCATCATGCCTTGTTCACCGCTTCTCTCCTGAAGGAAACAATCTTGTGTTTTTATTATTATTATTTCATATACATTTGAAATTGATGCTGTCATACGAAATAAATATTTCCATTATTGAAGCGAACTATATTTTTATGGACGACGGTTGAATATTGAATGTCGGATCTCACGCTTGCTGTTAGAGAGAGTGAACAAAGGCGGAGACAGATCACAATCTGTGAGCTGAATTATTGCCTGGCAATGGCTGGACATTAGAACAATTTATTCACCGGTACTATTGATTTCATATAAACTAAAGGTCTAGTGGTTGCTATTCACCAAGACCATTCAAAACAAATGACGTAATACTTTCTGCGCAAATGAGAATTGAAGTGTGACAATTACGACAAAACCCCGCATAAACTGCCATTTTAGAACAATTATTCCAATCTTGTCCCTTGCCGCCCTGACGTAGTAGTCCCCAATTTTTACTCAAAGGATATAAATATCTATAAGATCGGAATATAAATTCATAGCCGGCCAGTCAGTGGAATCATTTACGGGCTCTGGCAAATACGTAAAACATTCTTATTGGAACACAATTTACGCCACCGCCCGAAAACCCCTCATGTTTTGGCGTTAGATGCTGTCTTTGATGAGTAAACTGGTGTGTGCTGTGGTGACTTCATAACATAAAATTGAGGCAGAGGAAACTATTGATTAGAAGCGTCTAGTCCGACATTCAGTATTCAGCCGAGAATTTCCCTGTTCATAATCTGAAGAACTAATTCGTATAACAGCATTAGCACCAAATAAAAAACATCAGTGTTGAGGCCTATACATAAACGTAGGCTAGTTCTCGGCCAGATGAACGACAAAAGCACTAGCTGAACAAATATTTTAGCCATTTGCTCCGGCTCTTCTTGGACCTGAGAATATTGCTTTACTCTGGGAAAGGTTTCGGCATAGTATATACAACTCGACGGTGAAAAAAAAGTGCATTGCATGTGTTTACAATATCTGAACTGATGTGAATTTATCCCATTTACCGCCGTGTTCATCAAAATCATTCTGGCGCAATACATGTACACAGAGCTTCCCTTCCTCGTGGTAGCCCCTAGGTAAGGGTCCAGGTATAGTGTAAGCCCTAGCAAAATACGTATTACTAACACCTTGTCGCGTTGAAACAGCGATCAAAGAGTAAAGCGGATACTTTTCAGCCCAAAACTCGACTATTTTATTATTGTATGGGTAATCTGAAATTTATAGTAATGAACTCGCCATTCTATTCATGACCGCTTCAACTAGAGTCCATACTACTACTACTACTAATTTGAATTTGGATGGCGTGTTCAAACCTAATAAGATTAGGTTTATGTACGCCAGAACTTAACTTTGAGTTTGCTCTTTACAAAAACAAATGGACTAAATAAATAAATCTAAGGGAAAATAAGTTAATCATGCAAACATCATAGAGTCCATATCTTGCGCAATTATATATATGTACCAGTGTAAGCGAGCAATCGATACATTTCTGCCTGGTCCTCCCTACGGTTCTCTATGACCCACTCGCGTTTTAGAATTTCTGGGGACGGTCGGTAAACTGTTGCATAGAACAATTATCATGTCGAGAATACGTGATACGTGGTATGTGAAGTAGGTCGTGAATAATTTAATCGCAGCGATCTCTTTATTAAATCTATAATCATCTTCAGGGTTATATTTATATCTTATGAATAAATTTACCTAGTCCTCACCCGAGCCAGTGAATTTTCAGTGGTTCAAAAACTTACAGTGTATGTAAATTTATTCATAAGATCTCTTTATTGGTCCAACTCAAAGTACTTTCGAGAGACTGACTTTAATATCCAAAAGCAAACCACTGAAGTATCCACTGTCGGCTTTTTACTAATTTCCTAGAATGAGCGCATTCACCATTCGCTTAGCAATAAGCCAAAATCATGTTCA
>JAVTVY010051974.1:0-25222 GCA_036873755.1 Hanleya hanleyi
TTTTATGGATGTGCATAATCCAATATGGGTGCCATCCACTGTATTAGATTATGTTAAGCTCATCAGCGATATCTCCATTTTCTAATCATACTCTTCATCAATGATATGAGATATCATCGACCAAAAAAATCGACCATAGAGGTCCATGGCCCCCGCAGCAGCAGCGCCAGGTCTGGTGGATGTAATCCACCATAACTGGCGCTGCTAGCGGGGGACATGGACCTCTATGGTCGATTTTTTTGCTATTAACAGCATTTTATAACAACAACAATTCGCAGACTTACAGTGAAAAAATATTGTGAAAGTTATTTATTTTTGTAGTTTGCCATTTTATTTGCCAGCATTGTTTCAGATAGAATACAACAGACTAGTTCATGCAATCAGGAATGAAAAGGAGGTTAAAATCTTTATGTTCAAACTTCTGGTAATTTGAAATTTTATTCTTATTCGATTTTTTAATGTCGGTGGGTCCGTGAAACACAAAATAAAATTTTGTTGCCTCGCACTGGGTTTCGCCTGGGTGTAGGATAAAAAACCCAGGGGGAAAAAACACCCAAGGACAAAACACCCAAGGACAAAACACCCAGTGGACAAAACAACCAGAGGACAAAACATTCAAATACAATATTAAGTAGATTTATGTTTTATTCAATCATTATCATACCACTATGAAGATGCAACATTTTAGAGTTAACAAGATATTAAGGCACTAGTCTAAAATAATAAAAAAAATGAATCAATAAAATAATAAAGCAAGTCTAGCATACATGCAGTATGGATAACACATGTTGAACACAAAAGTACAATCAACAATATATTAATCATCAAAACAATTCTCATTTTAGAACAGAAGATTAGCAGAGATTAAGGGTTGAGGGGATTAAGCTTACACTCCTCCTTCTTCACTTCAAAGAGCCCTCGGTGGCCGAGTGGTTAAAGGCGCTTTGCTGGTGACCGCTAGCCTCACACCGCTGAACCGGCACGGGTTCGAGCCCAGCTGGTCCATGTGTGAAAGTTTGCCAGTTACTTGCCGAAGGACGGTGGTTCTCTCCGGGTACTCCGGCTTCCTCCACCAACCAAACTGACTGTCACCATATGAGTGAAACAAAATTGAGTGTGACACTAAGCCAAATTCCCTCCCTCCTCCTTCACTTCAAAATTTAATCTCTACTAATCTCTTTCCACTTCAAAGATTGAATTTCTTTGATCATCATTCAGTGTTTTACTCAAAGTTGTTTGTCAGCAACAAAAGGGATTTCAGCAAAAAAATTAGGCTTCCGACTTTTACAACCAAGGGTTCCCGATGGGCATGAGAGTGCACTATCTGAGCCATCAATAAATAAAAAAAAATAGTTATAAATCAAATTTTCGCCAGGATTCGGTGACGAGAGCCAGACCTGTCGCCAAAAACGTCATCGCTTGCCTCCCGTTGTTCTTGGAACGTCATGACGTTATAGTGGTCCTCGCTCCTTCATCCGACGTAGCATGACGTCACATTTAATAAAACTTGAATGAAGAAGACCCCAATGTTTAAACCAAAGACCAGTCCATTTATCTCTCCCGTATTATGGTGCCACAATGTTGACAGCGCGGCATGTAATTTGGCTGAACCAACCAAAAATGCTCTATCATTAATGTTCCGTTCAATTAGTATCTGTATATTGTGAAATGTATATGGTGAAATTCTGCTGGTGGACTGTTCGTCCCGACTACACAGGAATTTTTCTCAGACATGTACTGAGCTGTACACTATTGAACGGTACTGCACGGAAAGGTCCACCATACAAGTAGGTACTGAGCTGTAACTGAACAGTTCCTGTGTGGTAATCACAGGTCAGAAGTGAACTGAGCAGTACATGTCAGTTAGCAACAGCCTGGTTCCAAGAGGTAACTGAGCAGAACTGCACGGTAACAGGTTGGCTACTGTTCAGTTACCATGCAGTACTGTTCAGTCCTGTTCCGTGCGGTACCTTACAGTATCCAATCAGTACTGATCAGTTACTGAGTGGTACTTTGTGGATACAGGTCAGTACTGACCGGTACTGTACTGAGGTGTACCGTTCCGGGCCCTTCCTTGCGGTTACCATTCAGTTACCACACGATACCGACATGTGACAATTTGGCTGTGCAGGGACGGCGGAACAGGAGCTGTGGTCTGAGCTTGACGTTTCAAACACATACACCCCAACGGGAGGGAGAAGCTCTATGATTGGTCAGCACTCAGAACAGGGAGATCTTGTCATCTACATCAGCGACAAGTGAGATGGGGAGCGGTTTTTGTAGATTTAATTAGATTGTGTGTTCATGTTTCTCAAGGTGTCCACGTGAACAGCTAAAATAAAGGCGCAGTTGGGGTACAAATTAAAACAGCAATTTTTATTTTTTTGTGATTCTTTATATGCACTCAGAATATTTGCCTCTGGGTCATATGATATATTGTCAGTAGGCCGGCAACTTTTTCACCACCTTTGTGTTTAATTGTTATCTTTGAATGTTGACATTCTGCTTGTGGACGTTTCGTCCCCGAGGTTTACCCTCTGTGCAAATCATTATTATTGCAGTTTGTGACTGTAATTAGGCCTTGGTCATGGTGTCCGAGGCCAAAAGTTGACGTTCATTTCTTCAGTGAGTTGATTCATATTTCATTGATGTTTTCATAATTAAAGATGGAGACAGTGTGCCGCAATTGACTGGAAGAATTTATTTGGGCTGTTTGAAGAACTGGGAAGATAATATTCATAATTTTAACTAAGAAGCCATTCATCCCTCATAACAATGGCAACTTTTAGTACTCTTAGTAATAAACACATACAAAGTTTTGTCTATAGAGATGAAAAATATATATTTATAGATTTTGTTTCACATTCTGCTTCATAAATGCAATATCACAAGTATTCCATTCATAGCTGAAATTCGGGAAAACAGCGAAAATATTATACCATTTCACCTTCAAATATGGTCGCCGCCTAACAGAATCGAGTCAAAATTCCGGACACTTTTTAATTGTGCTTTAATTTGTTGACATGTAAATATTCTATTTAAAAATCACCTGCTATGCCTACTGTACCGGTAATTAATGCTGTGGAGCAAAAAAAAAAAAGATGAAGAAGAAGAAAAAAAACGGTTGGCCAACGTCGGGTCTCACAGATTTCTAAACAAGTACTTGAATTGTACTAATATTTCCCCCATTTGGGCCGATTCATCTAACGGTCACATAGTTTGTCACTTTCAATCGGGTGACTTCAAGCCCTCCGGCTTAGGACGGCATGGTTTGTACCATGCTTGTCTGGCACTGGAGGTAGACTAAAGTACCAAACAGATTGGGCTCTCTGACGATCCATTGCCATCAGTGTCTGTGGAGCCTAATTTTCAAAATTCGAAATTCAGAATTTTTTGTAGTTTTGATTAGGTTTTTGTTAGGGTTAGGGTTTTGTTAGTGTATGTTTTGTTTGAATCATCGTCGCCGTGTGACCAATAAGGTTAGGTACGACGTTAAACTTTAAAACAACCAACCAACCAACGGGTGACTTCATAGGGATATTACCTCATTGCTCATGGGTAATTAGATCTAACACCGCTCAAGCCGACCATATACCATATGATCATGTTATTGGAGGTGATCACGTGACCACCGCCATAAAAGAGTGGCTGAGATACAAATCATCACAGGGATCATTCTCGGTTCTTGTGATGTTTCATATGTACACTCAGAATATTTGCTTTTGGGGTCATACTGCTTCTTTTCAGTACGTTTACATCTTATCCCAACACGTTTATATCCTGCATTTGATTGTTATATTTGTTATGTTGAGATTCTGCTGTTGGTCATTTCATACCCGAGGTTTGCCGCTGTACAAATCATTGTGATTCTAGTCTGTGATTGTTAATTGTTAAGGGAAGGAAATGAAATGATTGATCTCACAGACTTGTATTCCACATATCCAGGTGAAATGTGACAGGATTAGCTTCCCTGATTCGGGCGGTCATTTTTAGACACGGATATGTAAACCGGCGAATTAAGCTAACTGGTGCACTATATCTGGGGATGTGAATTCATAGATCGGTGTGTCTTATACTAGAGAAACTTCGAAAAAGTTATTGCCAAGTGAACATCCATTTTCCCCATTTTCGTTGTAAATGAGCTCCAGTACAATTTAACATCTTTGGTATCCGTGTCCACTCCAGGTATAGGTTTTGTTTTTCATATTCGCGAATGTTTAGCGCGAGAACTTTATGTCCGTTGCGGCGAGTACTATTTGTACAGAGTTTTCGACTCTTATTCGGTCAAGGTATCATCCTGTTTACAACACGTAATGAGCGATAGTACAAACATCATTTGTGGGATATAGCGCCTCGTGATGTTTGTTTTTATATACAGCACTAATACCCATCGGTGGAATTACAGACTGCAGATAAACAACAACGACGGAAAGGTTTGTGAAGTTTAGATTGAATTTGATGCAGACCTCGCGTTTGTCCCAACTGTTTCAGATTGTTAACTAAGAGAATTATCATTAGTTTACCCGACTCGAGTACCATGCCCTCAAATGTGTGATTCCTAATTCTAACAGGCTGTGGATACTCGCTCAATTGGGCTGATTGGCCTATCATAGCTCAAACTCTACAGCTCAGTTGGATTATACTTATAGACCCATGAAATAGTTATAACGAATTTTCTGACCATTCTTCCGTTTCAGTTTCATATTCCAGGAGGGTTTTCATCAGCAAACTGTACAATTTGTGGCTGTTGGCCTATTCTACCGGTCATTTATAATTCATCTTTATGCCTCGATGAGAAAGAATTGTTGTTTTTTTTATACCATCCAGGGTAATATTAATTTAGTATCTTCTCAAGAACTATTTCTTCTTCTGTTAGACCCACCCGATTCCATTTCAAGAGATGTGGCTTTTTCTATATACCGGTACTCATGTCTCCCTAAACGGGGTTCAGTTTCTTAAATTGAGGCTTAATTTAAAGTTTTACTATTATTATATTAGTAATATACCGTACTCTTACTTTAGTAATGGGTATTAGACCTGCATGTACCCTATGTGAAATGTTGTTCATTTATTCCGTTTTTTAGTACTCCGCTTATAATGGGGATATTAGTACAATAAAATCATTCATACACACTTTATAACGATGGGGATTTTCCTGGTGGGTGAATCGTTCATCTGAAACGACGGGACTTACTATTTAGAATATAACGTTTTATTGATGCAAGGATATTCGTAAGAGACCAACTTTATTCATACAACAAAATTATCTCTAGTAATGAAATAAAACTTGTCAAAATAATGAAATTCAAACACCCACGCTAATTGGTTACACAGATCGGTAAAAATCCGGAGTAGCCCCTGTGTTATAGTACTTCATGGGCATGCAAACTTGAGAAGTTCGATTGAAAACAATGGCAAAATGATACAGAAATAACTCTAACAGGTTCTTCTTTATTCCAAGTCTTTGGTCCAGGGATGATTTAGTTTTTAATGAAGACTTTAAAATACAGTGAAATTGGTCGCTAATTGATCACACAAGGCTATCACTGTTTGAAATAGTATCCTCGTTTGGATACAAACTTGAATCTCACGTGTTCATATCTAAATTTTTTTGGTACAAAATCGAGTGCATTTTCACCCGTGATTGCTTGACTGGGTCATTTCTTGTTTGGTGACCATATTTGTTGTGCTTTGAATCGCAGAGGACTAAACTCCAATGCTGCTACTCTCTTCCTTTGATGTTGAAAGGGAAAGTGCGAGAGGAATTATTCACTATGCATATTTGCGCTATTTTGCATTGCAGTGCGTATCCAATCATCTACCCGTTCTGTGTACAGTTTTCGCTGTATTTCCAGTGATTATTCCTACGAAGTAGGCTCTTATTTGCAAATTGTCCGGTAATGAGTGAGTCAGTCCATCCGAATCCTTTTGTCGGCAAAATAAGGAGAACCGTTGACATTAGAACCTTGATTTTTGGCATGAAGGTGCATTTGGGAACTGTTACCAGCAAGTTCTCAGCTGACCTACTTTTGATGATGCCTCTCAATGAACTTACATGTACACTCCGGGATCACACGGCTCCTTGGGTTGTTCGGCTCTATCCGGCAATAAAACAACCCCTCCCAGCTCTCTGTCCATTTGTTTTATCGAGTTCGGCAAAGAGTTTGATTGCCGTGAAGAGCTCATCCGTCTGCAATCAGTCTTCAAACATCAACGGTCGGTTGAATTCTCCGCCATTATCTTCGTACGGCCGGTCACGTGCGCACGAGACGTTGCTGATCACATGACACGTACGGATGTAATGGCAGAGAATTCAACCGACCGTTGATGGTTGAAGACTGATTGCAGACGGATGGGCTCTTCGCGGCAATTAAACTCTTTGACGAACTCTGGGAAGGTATTGCGGATAAGCCTGAGCATCAGCGATCCCAGGTGTATGTAAGTTCATTGAGAGGCATCATGGGGTAGTGAAGGAACGAACGAAGCCATGTCAACTTGGCTAAATATCACCGAGAATTTTTACCCTGGTTCAGACAGAGTCGTTTCGGTGATTGGCGTGTGATGTTTTAGCGACAGAATTTGATTTTTCCGTCCGTGTAACACCTTTCGCTCTTGCAAACTTGAAAGTAGACGGATGGAAAGTACAACATCGCTTTCGTGTTCCGGCTTCTCATCTCGCAAAGGAGATGGTACGATAAGGCGGGATTCTGGCGGTTGAAATCGAAAAAATAAAATGTCCTAAAAATTCTTATGTTTTCATGTAACGACAATCATTATATCGTTATGAACCAATCATTATGAACCAATTAAAAGTAAAATAGATATTGTTCGCCGATGACACGATACCGTGTGGATCAGAAGCGTAATGAAAATGACTGACCTTCACGTGTTTTAGCAAGGTCAAATTTAGCATTAGCAATAATTTTTAAAGGAGTGAAGATAGGCTCTCCAAATTGCAATTGGTGACGGACTAGAAGCCTATCTCAGTTACTTGACTGAACCTATTTTCTCAAGGTTATCTACTTATATTATGATATAACATGAAATATAGCTAGGCATTCTAAATTCATACCACATATGCAACTGATGATGGACCTGAAGTCTATGAATATGACTGACGTTGACCTATTTTGTCAAGGTCAAAAACTGTATGTTAAGTCACATGTTAACTGCCAACATACACTTCAAATCTAACATTGTCATCATTTTGTTGTGGCTGTGGTTGTCTTCGTGAACAATCTAGCGAATTTTGCATGTGTTCCAACAGCCTCATGCTTCAACAGTAACTTAAACCATGCTGTATCGGCTGAGCTGTTGAAAAATCCTCCATTTCCTAGCTCTGACATACTGCATCACTGTCGAAATATGGGTACCATGACAGAGTGATAGATGACACAGCCAGTGAAGGTTCCCGATTTTCATTAAATGTTGTTATTGCCGAAGTAATATTAGCAGAATTTTACAAGAACAATTCGCTGACTTGCAGTGAAAAATTAAAGTGAAAGGTGTTTATTTTTTATGGTTTGGCATTTTCATTTGCTGGCATTGTTTCAGATAGAATACAACAGCCTATTTCATACAATCAGGAATGACAAGGGGGTTAAAATCTTTATGTTCAAACTTTCGTAGAAAATATATAAATATATAATTTGAAATTTTATTTCGGTGGGCCCATGAAACGCAAAATAAATTTGGTGTTGTCTCGCTGGTGAAGAAATCCCTTTTCAGAGGCACTTATACCAGGGATGATTCCTGATTGCTTATCCTCCAGGGGTATGTGCCCCACCCTCTGTCCCATCCTAAAAACAATTGCCACCCTTTTTTTAATGTCGGTGGGCCAATGAAACGCAAAATAAATTTGGTGTTGTCTCGCTGGTGAAGAAATCCCTTTTTAGAGGCACTTCTACCAGGGATGATTCCTGATTGCTTATCCTCCAGGAGTATGTGCCCCACCCTCTGTCCCATCCTAAAAACAATTGCCACCCTTAATAGGGGATGTGCCCAAATTGGTGAGATCTAAAGCCCTGTGATTACCGAATTATGTGTTGCAAAATTATATGGGGAAATGCTCTTCGCCCGTTTTTCAAACGAGCTTTCATTGCTCTTCTATCAAAATGTCACGATGGTCAAACATTCTTCCTCCATAGAACTTTAGTTTTACTCAAAAAATGTGTCGACTCCAAACTTTTTGATGACATTTTTTCATAGGTAAAATAATTGCTCGTTTTTGTGACGTTTATACTGATGGCCCATTACCGGATATTTCTCCTTCAAGCAATGAAGAAAAATGACCACGTTGTGCAAAAATGATTATTGTTTGATTTTGTTTCAGTGAGACTAAATTGTTTTGTTGAGAGGACAATGGAAGACTTATCAGTAAAACTGGAGATCACTAAGACAGGATCACTGGTTCAGGATGATGAGATAACGTACCGGCATTATGCATCTTTGGAAGATGGAAACATAACAGTGAAGACAGATCCAACAGCCCAGTATATGGATGGAGAACAACAAGGTGGTGTTGAGCATGATCCATGTGAACAAGTACCGGTAAGCCAAGAAAAACATTTCTCAATAGGATTGAAACCAGATCTACATAAAAATACTGTTCTCTCATGCATATCTGGCATCAGCGCCCTCATTTCCATGTTCTGTGTACGGACCAGCCACATATTTTCTCCACGACTTAGGGATGTATGTTTGAAAGGTCAAGGTCAGGTCACAAATGGGTGGGGAAGACCAGTTGATCTTGTGATATTATATGAACACAGAAATATCTTCTTGAATTGATCGATATATCTAAATTCTATTAATGTTAATCGAATATTATAGTTTCTAGAGAACAAAATATCGATCTGAGGAAACAAGTTAAAATTTATGAGAAGATGAGTTTTACATATACCGTATACTTGTTGCCATCTCGCTGCAAAGTGAAACGGGCCAGACGTGTGACCTTGATCTGCCGACAGCTAGTTCTTTCAACAATGAAGCCGGTTCTTGGCCCCAAATCTTAAATCAGCCACATGTAAGATATGGAGGTTTTAATATGATCTAACAGCTTTTAGATACAATTCTATTGGCTCAGGGTGGAGTATGCTCAAGTTTATATTAAATTCACAAACTGTAATTAATTGTGCAGGCAGATATTTGAACATGTTTTTACTAACTGAGCGTATTGAAGTTAAAATATGTTATTATAAAAATAAGGCTGATGGGTTTTTTTTCCAATTCAGCCCTTTGTCAAGAAGTGTTCTGGTGACTAGCAGACACGTGTGGATGACTTGTTCCCTGACAGGCCATTCCCTGTGACCATGTTCAGGGTAAACTTCAAGACGGGAGAAAATACAAAACTGCCCAACGAATGTACTGGTGAAAAACCATATAAATGTTCATTCTGTCCATATAGCTGTTCAAAGAAAGGGAGCCTAAATAGACATGAAAGAACACATACTGGCGAAAAACCATATAAATGTTCATTCTGTCCATATAGCTGTTCAAAGAAATGGAGCCTAGAGGAACATGAAAGAACACATACTGGCGAAAAACCATATAAATGTTCATTCTGTCCATATAGCTGTTCACAGAAATGGCACCTAAAGGAACATGAAAGAACACATACTGGCGAAAAGCCATACATGTGCTGCTTCTGTCCATATAGCTGTTCAACGAAAACACATCTAAGGCAACATGAAACGATACATACTGATGAAAAGCCATATAAATGTTCACTCTGTCCATATAGCTGTTCACAGAAAAGACACCTTGGAGAACATGAAAGAGCACACACTGGCGAAAAACCGTTTAAATGCCCACTCTGTTCATATAGCTGTACAAGGAAAGAGAGCCTAAAGAGACATGAAAGGACACATACTGGTGAAAAGCCATACAGCTGTTCACGCTGTCCATATAGCTGTTCACAAGCAGGATACCTAAGGAGACATGAAAGAACACATACTGGCGAAAAACCATATAAATGTTCATTCTGTCCATATAGCTGTTCACATAAGGGGAACCTAAAGCGACATGAAAGGAAACATGCCGGTGACTTGCCACACGAATGCTCCCACTGTCTGCATATGTTTTCACATAAAGAAGAGCTAAGAAGACATGAAAGAACACATAAAACATTCTGGTGATTTGCCATACAAATGCGTCCACTGTCCATATAGTTTTTCAGAGAAAGGGGGCCTAAAGCAACATGAAAGGACACATACTGGTGAAAAGCCATAGAAGTGTTCACTCTGTCCACATCGCTGTTCACAGAAAGGGCACCTAAAGGAACACGAAAGGACACAAACTGGTGAAAAGCCATACAAATGTTCACTCTGTCCATATAGCTGTGCACACAAAGGAAATCTAAAGGCACATGAACGGGCACATACTAGTGAAAAGCCATAGAAGTGTTCACTCTGTCCACATGAGTAGTGTACAAAGCGTAAATTCAGTCAACTTTCACCCGGATGTAACTATGACGTCACAACTTCCGATGGTGGCGCCATCTGCACACTCTGGATGCAAGGGAGACAACTCGGTCTGCCAGAGTGAAATTGAGGTAACAGCGCCTCACTGCGGGTGGTGGGTGCTGGGTACAAGATGGCGGCAATGTGTGGGTGGTGGGTGCTGGGTACAAGATGGCGGCAATGTGTGGGTGGTGGGTGCTGGGTACAAGATGGCGGCAATGGCGGCTGGGTACAAGATGGCGACAATGTGTGGGTGGTGGGTGCTGGGTACAAGATGGCGGCAATGTGTGGGTGGTGGGTGCTGGGTACAAGATGGCGGCAATGTGTGGGTGGTGGGTGCTGGGTACAAGATGGCGGCGTGTGTGTGTGGGTGGTGGGTGCTGGGTACAAGATGGCGGCAATGTGTGGGTGGTGGGTGCTGGGTACAAGATGGCGGCAATGTGTGGGTGGTGGGTGCTGGGTACAAGATGGCGGATTGTAGAAAAACGTATAAAAGGAGTCGATTTTTAGGGTAGGGGTGTATTCATTGCACTACTTTTGCGGAGCACTGTGACTTACCTGACCTTTGACAGCCAATCAGAAGCGAGTATTTTGACCTCGTCTGCCTGTATGGAATGCATGTACTGACTTGGTTCTGGTTGTTTTCCATCACGGTTGTGCGCAGGTGTATGACGTCACTTCCGGTCTGCGTGAATCGGGCGTGACCTGGGACTATGGGATGCATGTACTCACTTGGTTCTGGGTATTTGTCATCACGGGGAGGTCACGTGATCAGTTCAAGGTCATATCCATTTTTATCGATATGTCAACCCCACACCCAGTCCATTAGATGCTCCTTCACCTAAGCTTCACTTTGATACCTCACTCGACCCCATCGGTCCACTAGGGGCTCCCCTAGATGCCAAAACGTCTATTTTCATACCCTTCGGCCGCCGCGCATGCGCAGAATCACCCTAATTCAACCCTACACCCAGTCCATCAGATGCTCCTTCACCTAAGCTTCAATTTGATACCTCGCTCGACCCACTTACCCCCCAAAAAAAATTTTTTTTTGCTCTTCCACCAATCCTCCCCTCCCTCCCCCCGTTACCCCTTTTTTCAAACCCTTTTTTAATTGTAAAAAAAACATAGAAAATGAAAAAGATTTGTTTTGGCTCCATGAATCTTTTTTTCCTTTTTTTTAAAATAAAAAAAAATTTGTTGGCATCTTCATTTTTTTTCTTCTTTATGTCGTTCTTTTTGCTGTTTTGAAATCTCAGCTTCCATTACATTCATGTCTCATACCGTTAATCTGTTCGTTGAGGCGTGTTACTTCGGCCCAAGAGCATGGTTGTGGTGTTGTTTGGAAAGTTCAAGTCGTTATAATCGTATTTTGTGAATAAATGGGAACATACTACACGTTATTTATAGTCTACACGGTTTGTGGGTGGTGGGTACAAGATGGCGGTATGTGTGTGGGTGGTGGGTACAAGATGGCGGTATGTCGGTATGTGTGTGGGTGGTGGGTACAAGATGCCGGCCGGTGTCAGTCAGTGCAATATGGTGGTATCTGCTAAACAAATTTTTTCCATGCACACTGTATAGTGTTGTGTTACCATTGCCCAAAGATAAAAAATTTCCTAGTTTTATTTCGAATCATCAGATTTTAGTGCATAATATTGCTTAAATAATGCCAATGAAAACAAAAAAGATGGCAGCAATGTGTGGGTGGTGGGTGCTGGGTACAAGATGGCGGCAATGTGTGGGTGGTGGGTGCTGGGTACAAGATGGCGGCGTGTGTGTGGGTGGTGGGTGCTTTGGGCACAAGATGGCAATGTGTGGGTGGTGGGTGCTGGGTACAAGATGGCGGCCTATGTGTGGGTGGTGGATGCTGGGTACAAGATGGCGGCCTATGTGTGGGTGGTGGGTGCTGGGTACAAGATGGCGGATTATAGAAAAACGTATAAAAGGAGTCGATTTTTAGGGTAGGGTGCATTCATTGCACTACTTTTGCGGAGCACTGTGACTTACCTGACCTTTGACAGCCAATCAGAAGCGAGTATTTTGACCTCGTCTGCCTGTATGGAATGCATGTACTGACTTGGTTCTGGGTTTTTTCCATCACGGTTGTGCGCAGGTGTATGACGTCGCTTCCGGTCTGCGTGAATCGGGCGTGACCTGGGACTATGGGATGCATGTACTCACTTGGTTCTGGGTATTTGTCATCACGGGGAGGTCACGTGATCAGTTCAAGGTCATATCCATTTTTATCGATATGTCAACCCCACACCCAGTCCATTAGATGCTCCTTCACCTAAGCTTCACTTTGATACCTCACTCGATCCCATCGGTCCACTAGGGGCTCCCCTAGATGCCAAAACGTCTATTTTCATACCCTTCGGCCGCCGCGCATGCGCAGAATCACCCTAATTCAACCCTCCACCCAGTCCATCAGATGCTCCTTCACCTAATCTTCAATTTGATACCTCACTCGACCCACTTTCCCCCCAAAAAAAAATTTGTTTTGCTCTTCCACCAATCCTCCCCCCTCCCCCCGTTATCCCTTTTTTCAAACCCTTTTTTAATTGTAAAAACAACATGGAAAATGAAAAAGATTTTTTTTGGCTCCATGAATCTTTTTTTCCTTTTTTTTAAAATAAAAAAAAATTGTTTGGCTCTTCCACCAACCTTCCCCCCCTCCCCCTCCCCTCCCTCGCCCATTTTTTCAATATACTGCGTACTGGCTCTCTTCATCTGTACACACGCTGCATCTTGATTTTTTTTCTTCTTTATCTCGTTCTTGTGGTGTGGGTGGTGGGTGCTGGGTACAAGATGGCGGCGTGTGTGTGGGTGGTGGGTGCTGGGTACAAGATGGCGGCAATGTGTGGGTGGTGGGTGCTGGGTACAAGATGGCGGCAATGTGTGGGTGGTGGGTGCTGGGTACAAGATGGCGGCGTGTGTGTGTGGGTGGTGGGTGCTGGGTACAAGATGGCGGCAATGTGTGGGTGGTGGGTGCTGGGTACAAGATGGCGGCCGGTGTCAGTCAGTGCAATATGGTGGTATCTGCTAAAAAAATTTTTTCCATGCACACTGTATAGTGTTGTGTTACCATTGCCCAAAGATAAAAAATTTCCTAGTTTTATTTCGAATCATCAGATTTTAGTGCATAATATTGCTTAAATAATGCCAACAGAAAACAAAAAGATGGCGGCAATGTGTGGGTGGTGGGTGCTGGGTACAAGATGGCGGCAATGTGTGGGTGGTGGGTGCTGGGTACAAGATGGCGGCGTGTGTGTGGGTGGTGGGTGCTGGGTACAAGATGGCGGCAATGTGTGGGTGGTGGGTGCTGGGTACAAGATGGCGGCAATGTGTGGGTGGTGGGTGCTGGGTACAAGATGGCGGATTGTAGAAAAACGTATAAAAGGAGTCGATTTTTAGGGTAGGGGTGTATTCATTGCACTACTTTTGCGGAGCACTGTGACTTACCTGACCTTTGTCAGCCAAACAGAAGCGAGTATTTTGACCTCGTCTGCCTGTATGGAATGCATGTACTGACTTGGTTCTGGTTTTTTCCATCACGGTTGTGCGCAGGTGTATGACGTCACTTCCGGTCTGCGTGAATCGGGCGTGACCTGGGACTATGGGATGCATGTACTCACTTGGTTCTGGGTATTTGTCATCACGGGGAGGTCACGTGATCAGTTCAAGGTCATATCCATTTTTTATCGATATGTCAACCCCACACCCAGTCCATTAGATGCTCCTTCACCTAAGCTTCACTTTGATACCTCACTCGACCCATCGGTCCACTAGGGGCTCCCCTAGATGCCAAAACGTCTATTTTCATACCCTTCGGCCGCCGCGCATGCGCAGAATCACCCTAATTCAACCCTACACCCAGTCCATCAGATGCTCCTTCACCTAAGCTTCAATTTGATACCTCACTCGACCCACTTACCCCCCAAAAAAAAATTTTTTTTGCTCTTCCACCAATCCTCCCCCCTCCCCCCGTTACCCCTTTTTTCAAACCCTTTTTTAATTGTAAAAAAAACATAGAAAATGAAAAAGATTTTTTTTGGCTCCATGAATCTTTTTTTCCTTTTTTTTAAAATAAAAAAAAATTGTTTGGCTCTTCCACCAACCTTCCCCCCCTCCCCCTCCCCTCCCTCGCCCATTTTTTTCAATATACTGCGTACTGGCTCTCTTCATCTGTACACACGCTGCATCTTGATTTTTTTTCTTCTTTATGTCGTTCTTGTGGTGTGGGTGGTGGGTGCTGGGTACAAGATGGCGGCGTGTGTGTGGGTGGTGGGTGCTGGGTACAAGATGGCGGCAATGTGTGGGTGGTGGGTGCTGGGTACAAGATGGCGGCAATGTGTGGGTGGTGGGTGCTGGGTACAAGATGGCGGCGTGTGTGTGTGTGGGTGGTGGGTGCTGGGTACAAGATGGCGGCAATGTGTGGGTGGTGGGTGCTGGGTACAAGATGGCGGCCGGTGTCAGTCAGTGCAATATGGTGGTATCTGCTAAAAAATTTTTTTCCATGCACACTGTATAGTGTTGTGTTACCATTGCCCAAAGATAAAAAATTTCCTAGTTTTATTTCGAATCATCAGATTTTAGTGCATAATATTGCTTAAATAATGCCAACAGAAAACTCAGAGTCAATTTAAATATTTATTTGTATTGAGAAAATTACAAGAATTTCGAAGAGAAAAGAGCCGAGATAATGTCTGTCTGTCCTGGAAATCAGCTGATCAGCAATAAATCGACATCTCCGTGACCTTCAACGAGATTTTGACATTAGGTTTTACCCGCTTTTATCACAAATCATTATAAAGAAATTGTCACACCCGGTGAACTCCTGAAACCCACATCCTACCTGAGAGTTTGGTAAGATATTCCATTCATTCGTTACCGTTCCCGTGGAGTAGAATTTCATCCACCAGCTTTCACTGTTGTGGTGCGGGTCGGGGGGCGGGAGTTTTGCACTGATGAAAACCAATGTCGTCCTCTCTCACGAAACCAAACACAAAAATTGACAAATTATACGGACTGCCACGATAAGCGAATGTATGCAACAAATAGCGTTCCGTACTGCAGATGTCCGATAAAATCCCTCCAGTCAAGGGGAGAGGGGGGAGTGTTACAGAATGTTGATTCCACAAAACCTGTTCGGTGGCCTACATCATCGTTCAATCGCTGCTCATAAAGGCTGCGTTCAGCTCACCAGAACTGTATACACTTCGAAATCTGTGAAAGAATATCAATTTTCACGTTTCCTGTCTGATATCACACAAATTTATGCGTCCGCTCGAACACAACACAGCACACTCCCTCGATTACAGTCCACGTGTGACGGGTATACATGCAGGCGATGAATGATGCAGAGTTTCGTCACATGGACACCGAAAGGAAGAAAGTTCCGTTATAAACTGCGACAGAGAATGTTCCCCAGCTCAGAAAACAACACAATGATCAGTGAAATCGTCCTCCGTATGCCTACCCGGAGCGCGGTAAAACAGCAAGAAAATTGTAACAAAATGGCTGCTCAAGGTCAATTTGCCCGGATAATAACGTCGTTCAAACCACAGCGCCATCTATACGCTTTGGTGCAAGGGAGACAACTCGGACTAGACCAATTCCCAGGCGAAGATGATGTCCGCTATATTTGGCCTGTATGGGTATAGCGGTGGTCGGTTTTTTTATGGCTTTTACTATGAGCTATGAGGTTGATCATGTAGAATACGATGGAAAAAACTATGAAAGTACCGCGTAGGCTTGTATATAGATCCATATAGACCCATATACACTTATATACTGGGATATTAGTATGTATAAATCCATACGGGGTGGACATGTTGGAGTCTAGGTGGAGCACTAGTGGCCCGATGGGGTAGAGTGAGGTCTTATTTTAAAGCTCTCGAGGAAATAAATAAATAAATAAATAAATAAATAAATAATCAAAAAATCAAAAAAATCGGCGAGTAGTAGACGAAGGGAAAATTGGAAAGTACTGACCATGCCCCAGAATACTTCATATGCATATCACGGCCTTAAGGCCTATGTAAGATGTAATCTACTTCACAGTTTAGTAGTATAAAAAGCGCAAGTCCTATTGACCTTGCCCCTTCCAAAGAAATAAAATCGGCTCTATTTTACAGGAGTATATACGCAGGTGACGTGGGTTGTGACGTCACTTCCGGGTTTTCACTAAACACTACCTCCAAACATAGAAGAGTTCCAATTTTTTCCCTTAGACGTCCGTATGTTCATCCTCCAAACCCACAAGAGTTCCATTCTTCAACCGCCGGGGTGTTTTCCCGCCCCGCCCCAGCGCCCCGCAGCGCGCGCGCGCGCGTCATCCCGCGTCATCCCCGGCAGTGCGCGCGCGGACGCGGGTCAAAAGGTCAAAGGGTCACCTCCAGGTCAGACGGTCCAATGTCCAATGAGACAATGTTGCGGCATCGCTATAGTCAGAGCTTGAGCACAAAAAAGGGGATTCTAGATGAACCTGGGAAAGATGGGCAGTTCCATTTGGACCAATCAGCGGTCGAGAAAAAGAGCCAATCAGCGGTCGAGAAAAAGAACCAATCAGCGGTCGAACAATCAGCCAATCGAATTGGGGTACTCACGGTGTGCTTTCGCTGACGTCCGCGCCTACATCTGGGTTCTTGTACACCCGGGTAATGTTTTTCTGGACATGGATGGGTTACCTTTGGCTCCATTCTAGGCCACTGATTGGCTAATACGGTGTTCAAAGCCACTTTCATGCATTATGCTCATAGAACTTATAGTCATAATCTATACGTGTTGGACGAGTCTCTTCACTCACCGTATACACGTACCTCAATGAAATGCCCGCTCCAAACCTAGACCAAAGACACGTACTTGGTCTGTAGGCTGATTTCATTGGCTCTCTATTTTTTACTATAGTGCTGTTGCATTCTAACCTTGATGGGTTACCTAGAACTTATAGTCATCAACATAATCTATACGTGTTGGACGAGTCTTTTCACTCACCGTATACACGTACCTCAATGAAATGCCCGCTCCAAACCTAGACCAAAGACACGTACTTGGTCTGTAGGCTGATTTCATTGGCTCTCTATTTTTACTATAGTGCTCTTGCATTCTAACCTTGATGGGTTACCTAGAACTTATAGTCATCAACATAATCTATACGTGTTGGACGAGTCTCTTCACTCACCGTATACACGTACCTCAATGAAATGCCCGCTCCAAACCTAGACCAAAAACACGTACTTGGTCTGTAGGCTGATTTCATTGGCTCTCTATTTTTTACTATAGTGCTCTTGCATTCTAAACTTGATGGGTTACATTTTGGCCCCATCCTACACCACTGATTTCAGTTTGACTGAATCTCCACATTGGGCATTGATGCATTAGGAATAAAACACACAAGACAGGGTTTTTTGGTGAGATCTCATTTTTTTTTTATTCAGTGAACAACAACGTGAGAACAACCACGTGAAAACTGAAGCCCAGAACAAGGGGCTTGTAATTAACTGAAGCCCAGAACAAGGGGCTTGTACATTGAAGCCCAGAACAAGGGGCTTGTAAACTTAAGCCCAGAACAAGGGGCTTGTCATTAACTTAAGCCCAGAACGGGGCTTGTACATTGAAATGATGGGCGGCCCAGTCATAGACGAGTACATCGCGGTCCTCGGCCTGGGGGTACTCGTCAAACATCTGTACGATAGTAGATAAGGGTCTTCCCCGGCATCGATGGTACAGGTAAAACAAGCAATATTGTCCGCACACGCCACTGGTCAGGCTTTGCAACGTTTGACTGTTCCAAAACCACGTCTCTGTGCCTTGATCCATGAAGTCTGTTAAATCGGGATGGAGGGGTGGCAGGCCGTACGGGTCAAAGTATTCCCCCTGCTGTTCTGTCAAGTACACGGCCACCCAGTGTTCACCGGGTCGCTCCATCGGGTCCGTGTTGAGAACGTAAGCAGCAGGATACACACGGTCTAATGGAAACACATCTCGGGCGAATACCCCTTGAAAGACCCTACGTGTCTCTGGGTCATTCTCCAGCACGGTGGTTATCTGCTCTGTATCCATGTTAGGTGGAGAAGTCACACAGCACGTTGCGCGCCTTGTCCACTTGAATGATGTTGTCAAACTCGGCGTAGCAGATCACATTGACGGTGCTCCGGAGGGCTCGTTGAAAGTGGATTTCCAACCGTAAATTGCCTTGCTTGGCCAGGGCCAGCTGATGGTCGTTCTCTAAGGTGGGGGTCAGATCGAAACAGAACAACGTGTATCCGTGCCCGTAGTCCTCCCGACTGATGAAATTCCCTTCGTCTTGGTTGATTTGACCGGTGGCTGTAAACAGGCTCTGATAGGCTCGAATGAAATTCGCGCGCCCAAAGTTCGAGGTTAAGGCCGTGGCTGGCACCTGTTGTCCATCCACATGCAAGGCCACAAAATTGATGCCGAAATGTTTAAAGTCAAACGGATTCTCTGGGTAGGCTCCACTGAAACTGGTATTTTCCACACAGGCCAGGATCAATCGCTTGGGTAGTTCCCCCAGGAACAGGTTGTCTTTGTTGGCGGTCGTATTTCCAGCAGACACAGAGAACACTTTGGTTTGCACACGTCGGATAGGGTACTGGGCTGGTTTTGTTTCCAAGGCTTTCATGTGTCCCAATTGAACGGCTGGATTCGGTTTCACTTTTCGGACATACAGGACTGCGTCTTCGATGACAATCTTATAGTCAGCTACATGCGCCTCTACGTTAGTGGCCATCAAGGCGAAGGTCGGAGGCGCCCGTATCAGTCGGATTTTGATGGGGACCTTGTTCAAGAGGTACCTGTCTTGCATGAACATGTCTGCGTGCAGTCGACCGATCATATCCACCGAGACGCCGTTTGCGGTCAAAGCCTTCCGTTTGCTATATCCCGTATTGTCGTTCTCTGCGCCCATGTGCTCGGCTTTGTCCTGGTAGAATAAAGCGGCTGTCAGTTGAGATTTTTTAGCCTCTCGCCCATGCGACAACAGCGTCTCGATGTAGGCTCGATAGGGGTACGTGTTGGTCGAGTCACTGATGAGTTTGTCGCTGAGAAATATATCCACCTGTTGAAACATCGAGTGCAGCCAGAGATTCGTGGGGCCCACCGTTGCTTGGTCGGCGATTCTGGTGTCATCTCCATTGACCACCTTGGCTTTCACATACAAGTAGGTATGGGCTAAATCCACATAGGTCGTATCCGCATTACTGATGGTGAACTCGATGGGCCCTGTTGCGTTGATGCTGGAGATCGGAAGATGCTCCACCCATAATCCTTGTTCGGCACTGGTCTGTGTGGGCGGGACGGTCCACAAATCAAATTCACTGTTGGTGGAGGGGCAGGACTCGGCGTGGATCAAGGACATGTTTTAAGAAAAGATATCCCGGGTCTTCTTCGTTGTGCGTCGTCGCTGGGTCGGTCGTCGACTAGTGCGTGGTCTCGGTGGGGCAGCTCTTTTTTTCCCTACGGTGCGTCGTGCTTTGGCCACCAAGACGCCTCCCGCTTCTTTGGCCCGCCGTTTCAAGGCTTCTTTGGGTGCCGTACCCCCCAACACATCACCGGCCACTTCCAGTCCACTGCCTACCGCTTGTTTGCCGATTGCTTTCACCCCACGTGTCACCAAGGGCAGGAACGTTTTGACGATGCTCCCGAGTATGTTCCCCAGTCCATGTCCACGTTGCATGCGTGCACCACTAAACACCGGAAAGCCACCCCCGGCCTGTTGGGCATAATAGTCCATATAGCTGCGTGCATCGCACTCGTAAGGCACCTTCATTATACAAAGTGGGGAGCACGTGCTTGTCGAAAATGAAGTGTCAGCACCACTTTCCCGCGTTGGAATGCCACCGGTCGTCCCGTGTCATCTCTTATATCCACCGTGATCGTGTTGATGTGGGTTTGTCGTACAGGCAGGTAGAGCATGTGGGTGAAACTGTGGGTGACTTGATCGCCATACTTATTTTTAATGGGGACCACCCGTAACAGAGGTGTGTTGATATCGCCCACGATGTGGTTGTCCACCACGTCCGAGTAGACGTAGAGTCCGTACATACCCGACTTCATATCCATCGGGATCTCGCCATGGTGTTCGGTGGGACCAGCGAACGTCTGTAGATCGAAACCCAGCATTTGCTGTAGGATAGGGCTCAGTACGACACTCGCGTTGGCGGTGACGGTAAGCTGTGCCTTGTCGTTGTGTGCGTTGTAATCGAAGTCCACATGATTCTTGAAGGGATAGGCTTGGATGGGTTTTGAACTATTCGTGACCTGCCGTAGAGCCTTATAATGCAACAGTCTTGACAGCCCACCGATGAACTCCTTGGGAGTATCGTATTGGACTTCGGGGAGGGTGAGTCGGGTGTCTTTTCCTTCGTAGGTCACCTCGTACCAGACTTCATTGGCTCGCACGTTGTACCACGAGTAAGGGTATTGGATATCCACAATGCCACATTCCCATCGTCCAGGTAAATGCAACGGTTGCGGTAAATGGGTCACGTACTTGGCCACGGTGTTGTCAGGAACCACATCCAGCTAACTGTTACTGGGTAGGGTGAGGTAAAACATGGCGACTGAGCTGTCCTGCTGCTGCTGTTGGTTTTAATAGGTCTTCCAGGCCTTGGGCGGTTGTGTGCGGCGTCGTGTTCGTCGCGGTGACTTGCTACGTGTCATGGCTCTGGAGATGTGGGGTGTCTTGATCAAGGGTGGTTTCTTATAGGCGCGAAAAGAAGGTGCCCGTTGTGGTGGTGTTTTGGGGGGGTGACTCCGGTTCCCATTCTGATTCCCAAGAAGGTAGTGGGCCACTCGGCAATTGCTGGGTTTGCTGCATAAAGGCCCAGCGGTGGGGGTTCCCCACCAATTCCTGTGGTACATGCATGTCTTTCAAGCCTTGAGCGAAGACCTCCCATCCTTGAGGATCGGTGTGCGATCTGCGTTGACGCATCAGATCATTCACTAAATCCGTCATGTGGGTGCCGGGGACCACCTGATTCTGTACCAGGAGTTCGCCTTTATCATTCCAAGTCATGTTAGGATTCTGTTTCATCCGTTGTAATACCAGGCCAGCTTGTTTCTTGAACGATGCAGGTACACTCTTCAGCACCTCTTCTTCCACCCACTGTGGGGCTGTGGGGGCTACCTGACCCGGCTGTTGGAGCGGTGCTGAGGTCAGCGGTCTGTCACGTGGTGGTGGTGGTGGTGGTGCTGCTGTTGCTGGGGTAGACAGGGTTTTGTATTGGTCCATGAACGTCATGTACCGTTGAAGCGTCTCATTGTACCGTTGTACTTCTCACTGTCGCTTAACCCCGGTCTCTGTAAGATCTGTTGCATCTCTCCATCGAGGCTGTTTATGGTCTTCACCGTAGGTGGGACAGGGTAGGGTGATTGGAGGTTTGCAGGAACCGTGGTTCGACGAGGACCATTTTTTTCGTGTGGTTCATTGTCGGCCGAAGAGTCCACCCAATACTGGACCCAACACGGAAGCGGCCAACGGTGCTAAGATGGCCCCGAGAAAGCCGCCTTTCTGTAACACCCGCTTGTGGACTAGGGTTCGGAGACCTGTCTTATGCTTGGCCAACTTGGTCTTCTGAGCCGGAGTGAGTGGTACGTTGCCTTTTAACAGGTTGTACCCGATCTCGCACAGACAGCGTACAAGGTCAGGGTCCGCACCGCGTACAATGGTTCGGACTAACTCGGGTAGGGCCGTCTTCAATACACGGAGCGTGGGAGCGTGCTTCCGTACTCGCGCAGACATCCTGTACAACTAATGCTAGAACCCACAACTCTGCTCTTTTTATCCACCTCACAGACAAAGTCAACCCTGCTGTGGTATTCATTCTTTTTATTATTCCCCATCATCAAACACACAGACCCCAGCTGGGGCGCCACTGTGGATGTGTTTACATTATTTTTGCATGTACACGTGGTGGGTCTCTCCGGGAAAGATGCCGGTCCGTAGTCGAAGGTGGTCAGGGGTGGCTTGCTTGAGGTCGAAGAGCATATACCCGTGCTGAGGGGTTGTGGCATCTTTGAAGGCTTCCAACGCAAACGGTGTGCGGCCGGGATACATCTGTCTCGCCAGGTGCAGCGGTTGAGTGGTATCTCTCGGGTTTTTGAAGACCACCAGGTAGTGGGCATTTAAGCTGATATTCCGATGTTCTTTGTTTTTACTGAACAGATTCTGCACAATGTAGATGATGCTGAGCAGTCGATGATGGCTGCCTTTGGTAAAGAGTTGGGTGACCCGTGCATCCGTCTCCGCCATGAGATCATCCAGAACCACCAAGGTGTCGGGTTCCAAATCGGCCAGGTTGGGTAGGCCTTCCACGAACGTGATGTGAGGCATTGCTGCATACGCTTCCTGCCATTCTCCGTAACACCACACGACTCTGGCAATGGGTGGAGTGATCATGCTGTCGGCGTGTTGAAGGAGCTTCCTGACGAAGTGCGTTTTGCCGGAGCCCGTCGGTCCTGCGATGACGCAGGTGAAGGGATGCTGCCACCGAGGGTCCATGGTTTGAGGGGTATCCGTTGTCGTGGTAACACGCTCTTGTAAATTTCGTACGAGTGAACTGGAGTGGTGGTGGGTACAACGTCGGTCGTCGTTGTCTGTTCACGTTCAGGGATGGTGCTGGGGGTGAGTACAACGTGGGTGGTCGGTTCACTGTGAGGGATGAAATCCGGTAGGTGTTCAGACGTAGTGGGCGTACTTGGTGTAGGTGTAGAGCTCGACGTGGCTTGTACGCGGGGTGTGATGGTGACTGGGATCGATACGACTGGTGCTCTCTGTAGACCGGTTTCGCTGGTGCCTGGTGTTCTCAGTTGGTTAAGTAACGTGCTGACATAGGCTACGTCGTAAAACACACCTCCGTACAACACACTGAGCAGGGTTAGCAATAACACCCCAAAGCCCACTTGCGCTTTGCGCGTTTTGCGAGACGCTGTCTTCAGAGGCAGCTGCTGTTGGTCCATAGCACTGTAGTCGGACGTGGAATGAAGGAGGACGGCAGTGGTGTCTGGTTTTATAGTCGTTTCACCCGGTTGGCCGCGACCCAGGAATTGAAGGAACTGGGCCAACCTTGCCATTTCACGAAATGAAACAGTTTGCCACGTCGACGTTCCGTTTTCAAAATCTGCTCCACCGTGTAGTAGTCTTGCTGTGTTTTTACAACGGGCTGTAATTCCGTCTCGTAAAACGTCCCCAGCAACGTTTCCCCTTGGAGATCTTCCAGTTCATAGACTCGCCGCTGTCGGGGTAGGCGCCGTTTAATCAGGAAGTGCTCATCGCTCCAGTTGGGCAAGTAACTTTTCTCGAACTTGCCCTTGACTTTACTGATCCATACAGGGTCCCCGACCTTGTACACCGCCTTCGTCGTTCGCTGCGATGGCCTGGGGTACAAGACACGCCAGACTTGGGCTTCATTGCGTTGGGTCACGGTAATGGGGGCTCTCTCTATACTTCGATGATAGGCTCGATTGTAACCCCTCACCAGTTTCGGGAGAACATCGATGTACCGCCTTGTATTCTTATAGGTGAAATATCTATACATGCGGCCTTTGAATGTCCTGTTGAACCTCTCCACCACGGAAGCCTTGGTCTCGTTGTACGTATGGAAGAAAAACACCTTCTGTTTCTTGAGAAAGGCTTGGAACGGTCTGTTGAGGAATTCCGTGCCTTCGTCGCTTTGCAAATACAAAGGCTTGCGCCCGGTCTTGAAGATGTCTTTGAACGCCGCTATGAGATTTGCTCCCGTTTTCGTCCGGATGGGTACCACCCACGCATACTTGGATAGGATATCGATGCACGTCAAGATATACCGATTCTCATCGTTGTGTTTGGCAAAGGCGCTCATATCGACCAAATCCGCTTGCCACTGGGCATCTATTCCTCCCACGATGACCGGTTCCGTAGAAAATGACGACGGACAGATCGATGTAAGGTATAGGTGTCTTGTCTTCTTAACCAATCTCGGACTTGGGCACGTTGTATCCCCTGGGGTTTGGCCGCTCGATAGAGAGCCGACAATGCACTATAGGCTGCCGGACTGTCGGGACTGTAGTATAAGTTATCCAACACCTTCTCCCAGCGCTTCATGATGACAAAATGATGATGGACCCTGGCTCTATCGTTTATTTATAACGGGTATATCTTGGGCCGGAGTTTCTTTCTGATTTTCTTCGTGGACTTCCACAGTGGCCATGGTGAATGACCAGTCCAACTCGTCTGATGACCGCTTGATAAGCACTTCATCCACATCCACCACGGCATCTTCCAATGCAGACCATAGATCAGGGTGAAGGGTAAAATGCACTGTACCCCCATCTAGCCGAGCCAATTGAGCAAAGAAAGGGCCGCGTCGGATGTACGCATCGTGACACAAGTGGATGAGGTCGCCGTCCAGTTCACCAGACAACACCCGTTTGAATTTGGTCCAGCCCTCCCGGGACAGACGAATGTGAGCCGGGCACGGTTGTGTAGGGTCCGCATCACAGACGTCTCCCACCTCCTCCATGATATCAACCTTATCCGCATACACGTGCAGGAAAACCTCGGGGGTCAAGCTGAAATACGCCAGTACTATATGCTCCGTCATGGTCAGTACGTGAATGGTACCAGATTTCACTGTCTCTCGTATTTATAGGGAGAACCCCGTGAGATCAAAGGATCAGGTGGTCATGTCATTAGGCTGACTGAGTCTAGCGGGGTAATCAATGGCATCGTCGTCGGGTTCATGTAGTTGTTCATGGGG
>JAVTVY010051975.1:0-25101 GCA_036873755.1 Hanleya hanleyi
TCGAAGAAACCATTGGTGTGAGGAATTGGAACATCAAATAAGAAATGACACTGACGGGACAATTAATTTGTATGCCTAGTGCCATTATAATGTTTTATCAGTATGAGAACATGCATTTTTCAATCGTATTGGGGAAGCGTCGTGCATGGCTGCATTCCATTCTTCTTCCTTTAATTTTAAGTTCTCTTGTTATATATACACCACAAGAAAATATCAAAATAACTTACTTTATCAGAAATAATAATTCTCATAATAACTGAAAATTTGTCAGACAAATTGACATGGACAATCTTCATTTCTAAGAAGCGTGTAATTTTGAGAGTCTCGAAACTCTAAGAGAGTTGCGCTAGGCAATATGTCGTGTATCTTGTCTTCTACGAAACATCTCAGTATATACTTGATTTAAAATGTATTTTGATTATTGTCCCATCACACCCCAGGGGGGCCCTTAACAGGGGCAAATTGGGACACTTTTTTTACTTAAAAAAATGAATTCTGGCGAAAAGTATAACAGATATTTCAGATTTTTTTTGTATGATTATGTCATACTAAATATTAGTTATAACTAGAGCACTGAACGCTACGCTACAGGACAATAATAGCGGAGATTTTTGCAAAAATGAGAAAAATGTTCCAATGGGCCCTAATTCTCCCTATTAAACAGGCCCGGTGGAGTGAGGAGGCTGGGGTGGGGAGATGGGACTTGCAATAATTATGCCGCAAGTGCACCCTTCTCCAGGTAATTCCCTGCAAGTAACTATAATCTCTTCTTTTTGCGTCCCTTGTCCATCAAATACTTCACTGCCGACAGTGTGTAGATGGCGCTACTTCAGAAATGATGTTTCCATTACAAGAATCTAATACACCAGATATGACACAAACGCAGCGCCATCTATATTATTGATATATTATAAGTATAGGACGCGCCATCTATAGTTTTAATATTATGAATGTAGATGGCGCTACTTCTACAATGATCTTTCCATTACAAGAGAAGAGGATACACCAGGGTGAGACGAGCTTCACAAAGATTTCCCCACATTGGGCCCCGGATTGCCAGAAGACATTTAAGGGTGCCCCAGGGCGAATAGAAGGCCATTGAACACGAACAAGAACGGGCATGACAGAAGACTGATGCAACACAAGGGCAGTTTCTCAAAGGGTGTACTGTCTCTTCTCTGGAGAACAACAGCGAGTATAACCCTGGAACCCCAGTAAAGTTGAAAAGTAAACACCGGAGAATTTAATTAAAGGGTTAAAAGCTGTAACAAGAAGAAAAATATAGCCGCGAGCGGCAATGCAGGGGGCCAAGATACAGTCCAGGATTGGCCTCCTTTAAAAAACACTTTTTCTTGGTCAGCAGCACGTGGGAAACACGTTTCTAGCGAGTATGAAGGTTAAAGTAAGTCATATACAAGGCATTTTTATGACATCCATTGTCATTGTGGTGTATAAAAAAGGTGGGAGATAATTATATTTTTGAAAAAAAAAAATGATTCCCACCTTTTCATATATTTTCATAAACTATCTATTTATCTATGTATCTATCTATACAAGAAATATATATAATAACCACAACAACATCCATAAAGACTCTTCTTTCTCCCCAAACATCGGGACACCCTAGTTCAAGTTTCAAGTTTCACAAGTTCCCTAATTCCAAGTTCCAAAGTTCCAAGTTCCAGGGCTGTAGTTCCAAGCTCCAGTTCCCCAAAGCCCCATCTTCAAAGTTCAAAAGCTACAGTTCAAAAGCTCCCAGATCCAACTACTCTCAGATAAAAAGGCCTGAGGGGTAATAAATGACAAGCTCCATATGGTTTTAGAAAGATCGCTACCGATACTGTTCAACATCTAGTACTAAACCTCTCGTAATAAAGGGCATGTCGCCTAATAACATTTTTTTACAATACTTGTTTATGTTTTGGTACATTTTTAGCATCTGTCGGTCTTTTTTTGTACCCGTCATTACCGTTCGGGGGTAAGTGTGCATAGAAATTGAGCCAAGCAGAATATTTAGATCTATCATATAAAATTGGCAATATTTGATGCTGACAGTGTAGGCCTACAATGTATACTCGAAGAAAAATAAGATGGATTAAAAAAGTTATTAAACTTCACACACATTTCTTTGTAAACGTCGCATATCTTTTATGTATATAGACCCCTGCCGGCTAATAATTGAAAGTTGGCATGATCATTTGCCCCTGAAAACTTAAAATGACTCGAATATAAATGGTGCAGCTCTCGATGCTGATATACAGAAATGATAAATAAATCATACAAATCTGGAGTCGGAATCAATCTCTTATGTTTCCTCTTGTTAGCCTTTGTTACACCCTTTATACATCTGCGACATCCCTTGTGTTCAGTTCCTGTGTAATTTAAGAAAATTAAGCCTTTCGATGATTCACGGATATCAAATTACTGCACCTTTCCCTGGATCCAATCCGGAATCAGCCTTATCCTGTTTGTAAGCAATTTTATTACATCCATATCTCAAGTCCATTCTGATGAGGCAAATTCCATTATTTGATTTAGTGAATTCCTATCCAGAGTCTACTTCTCAGGGATTCCCCACTTGCACTGTCATATATCCATCACTATTACGCACCCAAAGTTATGTTGTGTCTATATTCTGGATTATCACTTTGTTTCATGTGCAGTCATTTAGATACCTGGCAGCCTTTGACTTATCTTATGTACATATTCTCACTAGGTCCCCCACAACCTGTGTAAACACGGTAATCTGATCAAGGAATATAATCAGTTTATTGTCAATGTGTGTAATTCTAATAGTACAGGGGCGCCAATTGTGTGTGCTGGGAATGGAGGGGGTGGGGGTGTCAATTTCACGCTTCAACTTCACGATGGTCGCTTGCGACCACCGATAGGTGGACTTCCATGGCTCTGTACAAAACAATTCAAATTTTCAAAAGTCGACAAATAGAAATACGAAGCTGCGCATTTGAAAACCCCTCGACTCTGGGCGCCAGCCATTCATAATTTATTCAATTTGAACCAAGGTGTCAGGAACACCAAGCTGTCATGTGATCAATATACAGATTATCAAAAATGTTGCAATTAGAAATGGCCCGTAAGGTTTCCATCCAATCAGAGAAACTAATATTCATTACATAAGTCTCCAAATTTTACTTCGAGCTTTTGAACGGTATCGGAGATAAACAGCATTAATGATGTCGCATAAATTAAAGATGGCCACCCATCCTTCCCGCCACTCTGAGGGACTGATATGGTTATCCATTCATGCAAGTCTCCTATAGGGGTAAACAATCGAAACAATGCTGACGATTATATGAATTACATAACTGAGAAATCTTTGAAATGAAACTAATTGCCATCCATTCATACATATCTCTAATTTTGGGTGCTGATGTGTAAGTTAATTGCGGTAATTCGATATATATGGGGTTACCGGTATCTAGTGATCAATGCGACAGTCCGAATCATAAGGAGAACAAGACGGGTATATGATGAATACAAAAAATCTTATGACTGGTCGCATTTGTCATGTTTGTAAAAGAAAGTTCAGTCGCGTATCATCGGCTTATTGCCGATGTGTTGACCGGATAGCCCCAGTCAAATCATACCACGATACTACATTTGTTAGTACACACATAGCTCAAAAAGTTCTGTTTCAACAGAATATTTAGCAAATCATCCAATTATTTCTGCATAAACGCATGGTAATATACTCTTTACTTACTTTCTCTGAACCCACAGCTATCCTGACGCGTATTCACGGTCTTCCGACCTTCAAAAATCTGATAAGATGGGCATTTGAATTTGGGAGAGAAGGATGGTCACTTTCTGTGAGCTATCCCAGCGAAGTTTCACAACAAAAGAAACAGATCGATTGTAAAATTATAAGACGGAAGTGTGTAATCTCAGTTCCTCTACAGAGGATGGATAGGAATTTCTTCCATTTAAAGTTATTGGCGATCTATGCTATCCTGAAGGATGTTTTCACAAACTTCTAATCCCCCCAAAAATTGGTTCCAGTAGGTGTTAGATGCGGCTAATTTTAATCTGTACTCCATAATCAGTGAGCTTCACAACAATTCAAAACATGTGTTGAACAGGCTAGACAGAAGCATTATAATAAGTAGCATTATAATAAGGGCTGATTAAAATGGCATATGTGTTATGCCTCTTAAACAACCAGATGTGTATCATATCTGGGAGTTTTTGAACTGTAGCTTTTTAACTTTGGAGGTGGGGCTTGGGGGAACTGGAGCTTGAAAATTTGGAGGGGGAGCTTGGGGGAACTGGAGCTGGGAACTTGGAACTAGGGAACTTGGGAAACTTGAAACTTGAACTAGGGTGTCCCTCAAACATCTGGTAACCATAGTATGAAATTATAAACAATTAACTTAGTGGAGGGGAGACTATTTAATCCAGAATTTGTGATCGGACGTGAAAAATTCGCTGTCTTTTAAAGTATTTAGCCTGACGAACAGAATCAGTTTCGTCAAATAAAAAATATTTATCTTCTTTAGATTAAATACTTACCTAAACTTCTCATTACATTTTGTAAACGAACAGGCCTTGAATTGTCAGCTAAGTTAAGTTGAACAACCTTCTTGGAATCATTTTCACGAACCACGGTCAATATCTGTTTCTATCTGTTGTGAAATTGATGTCTCAGTTTCTGCATGTTGTTAAACTGGATTTCTGCCTCTTGTGAAATTGATGACTGCATGTTGTGAAATTACTTTGCATAGTCATCGATGTTAAATGTGAAGGGTGGTTCAGAATAGTGAATCGAGGTTGCTAACTATTGTGAAATACTAAAATTTATTTACGGTGTCGACGAAACTAGGTCACCCTGCAAGCTCTATCAGGCATTTTTTTCTGATCCGTGGCTCTCCACTCCGATAGAGAGTAGCGCGAAGCACCCCGAGGAAGGATGCCTGCTGGTGTGGTATTCGTGGGTGGAAATTAACATTTAAGACATAATAAGGCTTTTGTGCTCATATCCATTTAGGTACTCGAAATATAACAAAGATACAAACATGAGCTTCAACGTATACAGCAATGTTGAAACCTATTTCCAAGAAATGCGAAGCCCTTGTCGGAACGACATAAGAAAGCAATTTTTTTTATATTCCTGTATATTACCGAATCAAATTATTTAGCATTTACAGTTTAACGAAACATATTTTTTTAATTCTACAAAAGTATTTTCGCATTGAACATCGATTCGTTTAAACCAAAGAATGATATTGCATCAAGCCAGAGTTTCTCAATATATTCAGGAAATATGTCTTTCAAATATAAATGACTGGCAGCTTGTCTCTGACAATGTTTAATGGCAAAGATCTGGCCTGTGCTGGATTTGTCCCAGAGACAGAGTTTAATGTTTGTTTACAGAGCCATAAAATCCACAGGACTCCAATTATAAATTAGCTGAGATGTCCAGTGCAATCTATCAAAGTATTATTAATGAGTAGTTCCATCAAGTCAGACAGCCAAGGACCAGGTCAGATTTTATTATCTACATTGGGAAAGGATATGCTTTGGGCCAGCTGCCAGTCACCACAGTTGCTCTCAGAATATACAATGTACATCTGTTATCAATTGACTAGCTTGAATTTCACATCGGGATATTAGGACTGCAGCTAACGTTAACAACTTTTCGAGATGTAATGTGCTGAAATGTATGGAGGAAGAATAATAAGATGTTGAGAATAATAGTCAGTGTTGAGAAGTATACAAAAAGACTGAATACATTTTTGATGTCAAAATACACTATACAAGTATTATCAATAAACTTAGCACATCAACGCTTACCCTATGAGAACGTCTAGTGCCAGCAGTGTTTGACCAATCGGGATGTCAGACCTTCAGTGCAAAACTGGGAACTGTTTCTGATACGTTTGTGAAGTTTGGATGTCAATGGTGTGATATTGAACAAAACTACTTCTCAAATTATGTAATTTCTGGGATTATTTGAACAAAATCTAACAATTTTGATTCCTCTATAACGGCAAAACTATTAGAGCTACAGAAAAATGGATGGCACACTTGTGAAAGAGCTGCATCTGGAGAACAAAATGCAATTGGTTCGAAGTCTGTATCTGTCATGGTTCTAGAGTTACAGCTCTTGAAACATGCGTTTATTTTGCAACAAAATTCAAAATGGCGGCCAAACCACGTGACCTAGAAGTAAAATTTTTACATATTCGTGATCGCCAACTTGCAATGCATATGTGTAGTCACTTTCCCCATCTAAATCCGTCATTTGAAAATCCGACAATTTTGATTGGTCAATGGCGGCCATCTTGGTTTACGGAACAAATTTTCAAATGCAAATCTGAGAGCCCCAGATCCATTGAGCATGTGTACCAAGTTTCGAGTCAATCGACCCAGTGGTTCCAGAGAAGAAGATCTTTGAAATCATACTTTTTTGGAAGGTAAATCCAAGAGGGCCGCCGAAGCTTTTGGCCAATCAGCTTAATTGGGGGATATGCATTAGTTCCAATATGGGCCAATCACCATGTGAAGTTTCAGCGATATCGGCGTATCGGTGTTGACTGTACGAGTGACGTAAAATCTGGTGGAAGAAGAATAAGAATAATAATAATAATAATAATAATAATAATAATAATAATAATACCAATAACAAAAGGTGATCAGCCATACTGGCTTGGCCCCCTAATAATGATAGAAAGTATCGCAAAAACATATTGTTCGGGTTCACAAACATTCATTATCTTGGAAACTACGCTGGGTGAATTATGCCAGTACGAGTTGTTTCCCTTGAATCGCAAACTGATAGTGCTTGTGTATAAGGACTGAACCTGCATTACATACGATAATGGTTTAGCGCTAACAACGCGTATGTATTAAATAATTTCAAAAGTTTATGAACTACATAAAATCAGACTGATAATCTTGATTACAAAGCGGCATACTGATCATAATATTCTCAACAGTTTGTGTGTAACGACCTGTGCTATAAAAAGTATGTCAACACGTGGGCAAGTGTTGTCGTTGTGTGACCTGTAGTTGGTTCACCGCTAATCATTCATTACAGTAGTTCTTATGGTTTATAACCTTTGACTTTACTCTGGCAGTAATCATGTAACATTCAAGTCATATGTTTATGTAACATAGCACACAAGTATATTATTTACCCAATATATGCTACAATAACTTTGGACGGTACAACGTTTGACTTACTCACAGATGCAGATAGCAGAGCCACGTCTGAAGTATCCTCAATAACCATGTGATCACATCACTAAACTGTATCTCATCAGCTGGTCTACAATACAACAAATTCCCTAATTGCAGTCTGAGACCATATAGTTAATGTCGTAATCGAGATGCAATGCCAACAGATTTAACTCGTGCCTATGAGTGAAACACGCCAAATATTATATCTAACTGGAAAACAATTATTCAGGAAATTAATCAGAATTACATTGGCTTAGAGATCAATCAATTACATTGTCTTATAAATCAGTCAATTACATTGTTCACATTACTGAAAATGATATATATTTGTGATCACGTTAATTCATACTGATTACATTGAGCAATTAATTTGGTGTGTGCATCATTTACTTGATATGAATCCTACATAATAAAGGTTGGCGATCAGTCGAAAATTCACCTTGCTGCATAATTACAACAACAACGTAGTACAATATGTTTACCGTAAGAAACTGAAAGTAACTCTAAACTTGTAAACAGCATGAAGGCAATCTCTAGAGTTCGGTTGGCCAACTACGTGAGACGGGTTAACATCGTTTGGGGTGCCAAAAATACTCAGAAGACTTCAATAACATTTCTATTTCATTCCATCACACATCTGCGTTTCACAAACGGTTCATCTCAAATCACCCCGCCAACATACCGGTAGTGACGTCAGTACACTCAAGGGAGAGCAATCCGTAATAACGATGATACCAAATCAATGTAATTTAGTAATACAAGGGAGGTTACTCTAATCGGCATCTAGCTCACATTCTCCCCTGCGACAGGTCACTGTCCTCAGTGACATTCAATCAAAACAATGCATTAAACATATTTAAAATAATACAGCTTGTATCATAGTTCTCATCATGATACCTTATTGCAGTGTGCTCTTCAGTAGTTCAGAACTGAGCATATAATCTGAGATGCTCTGGAGCAAGTAAGCATAAAAGAAATACAAAACATATTTGTCTTAATGTGAATGTCACTAACTATCCTCTGGGTTGGATAGTTGATCCAGCTGTAGCAGCCTACCAGCTTCCCATAATAGCATCCTGATAATTTGCGGTCTGCGGTAGAGTTTAGTTGGTCGTGTCCGATGTCACTCTGCACACTCGGACGAAGAACTGTTCGAGGTTCGTGGTAGAGATTCGGGTGTTGCCCTTTAGTCAGTCGAGTTGATCGACGACTTGGTCCATTCCCAGATTCATCATCGAAATCAACACTGTTATCACTGTCCACAGCTGGTCTGCGATCCTCCTCAAACACATGTACTCTGTCAGTATCCTCGGGAACTACAATGGCTACCATGCCCTCATCTGAGTCATTTTGTTCCTCCAATGGAACAGGTCTCCTAATAATAGGGTCACAGTTGACAACTTGATCGCGTTTCGGCTTCACATCTGAAACTGGTATAGGTGGACAGATTCGACACTCAGAACGATGTGCAATTCGTTTTCCAGCACTTCTATCAGCTGGTTCTACCGTAACCACAGAGTCCAGAATGTCAATGACCACATACACTGCAGGTTTTGTGACGACCACGCCATCCATGCTCACGGATGCGTACTCGTTGTCCAATCTGCAATGGTGTTGCATTGGCTCCTACTTGAGTTTTTGCCTTTTGTCGATCTCCTCTTGCCTGGTGGCTCTCCTGCTTTATTCCAGGCAAGTCGCAATCTCTTAACATGTTCACTGAGCCAAGCAGGGGAGTTGGTGAGCCCGAATGGCATACGTGTATATTCAAATAGACCCATGGGGGTCGTCAATGCTGTCTTGTCAATATCGGCTTCGTTCATGGCCACCTGATTGTAGCCACACGCTAGATCCATCGTCGAAAACCATCTGGCACCAGACAACGATGTAAAGGTCTGTTCCACATCTGGCATAGGAAATGCGTCTTTTTGTATTTTCTGATTGAGGCGACGATAATCGACGCGTAGGCGAATTGATCCATCGCGCTTGCGTACAACAACAATTGGCGATGCATGGGGACTGCTACTCTGCCTTATAACACCTTTCACCAAAAGCTTCCTAATGTGGTCCCTAACTTCCTGATATTGGCTGGTGGAATTCTCCTATACTGCTGTTTAATGGGGACTTCATCGTCGGTAGGGATTCTGTGTTTCACAATATCTGTGAACCCTAGATCATCTTCTGAGATGGCAAAGCTTGAACCATGTTCCTTGAAGAAATCTTCCACTGCAGATTGTTCTTCCTCAGAGCAGTCCAGATCAGCTAAGTTCACATGTAGATTGACGTTTTCTCCAGTGCTTTCAGTACACTGCCGATCAACACGGTCACTAACTACCTGAATTAACTCTTCGCTGGGTCCTGTACGAACAAACTCAAAATCAAGATCATTCACAACAGAATCAACTTTATAAAGTAGTCCAACTTTGATCCTAGGCTTGAGAAACACATCCTCTCTTCCAATATTTACCACCCGAACATTGAATGGTTCTCTCTTGGATCTCTCACTGACTGTGTTAGTTACCAACATTCCACTGGGGATGTGAGGATAGTTGCCTCTCAGTGGTTCAACAACCACAGTATCAGCCTGAGCATTGCCTGTAACTGCAACCACTCTCATGGATTGCGCGGGGATCACTACAACTCGTCCACCGGCGACTTTCGCAAAAGCCAGAACTAGTTTTGTCTCGCTGGTAACCGGTTTGGCTGATGCCGGCACTGGAATGATATCCATGCACTCACTTAGAACATTCATACCTAGGATCCCTGGAGGATACTCCTCTTGGGCTGCATCTTTGACGACAAGAACACCTCGTCGTGGGATTATGCGTCCATTCACCTTCAAGTCCAACTCCAGATAACCCAAGTATGGTATCTCCAATCCATTCGCTGCACGAAGAGTCAACCATCCGGCTGCCTGCAAGAGTTCCTCGGATCCAAAATGCTGCTTGAAAAATGACTCGGTGATCAAGGTTACCATTGAACCAGTGTCAATGAGGCATGGTATTTTCACACCGCCCATAATCACTTCAGTAGTGGGGCATGTACCAACAGTTCTGTGCACAGTATCTGCTAGTGAAGTACTCTGTGTCTCACTACTTGTCTCATTTAACTGCACTGTTGAAATGTCTGCCCCGTGTGTGTTTCCACTTTCTCCTGGAAATTTCTCTTTACCCGGACCATCACTACTTTGATAACGCCTTGGTTTCTTTGGATGTGGGCATTTACCAGGTTTTGAACAGTTATAACAGATTATCTCCCCTTTGGGACCATCTCTAGGTTTTCGCTGAGATCGAACACAAAGACTGAGGTCATCAATCTTTTTCTGCTGTTCCTCCACGAGTTTTGTTAACCGAGACAACTTGTCATCAACTGGATCAGAGTCAACTTTAGCAGTGGCTTCACAGACCATTTTCTCTTTCACCTTTGGGATTTCCACACTGCCATCCTCCTCTGCCCACCTCATGGCTTCCTCTCTTAAATCTAGGAATGCCAAGTCAGGCCTTTCCCGCAAAATGTGCTTCAGACGTCTTCTCAAGTCCCGATCAAGCACATTGTCCGCGAATTGATCAGTCAAACATTTATCATGATGAGGAACACAACGTTGGTCAACCTTAGTCACCCTATCCAAAAGGTCTAGCAAGGCAAGAGAATATGTACGAAGTGTCTCGCCCACCTTTTGTTTACGATCATAGAATTCTCTCAACAGTCTGGTAACGCTGAACTGGTCGCCAAACACTGACAAAAGTACCTTAAATATTTGCTCATGGTTTTCTTGCACTGACTTGGGTCTGTAACGAATTTCCTCTCTGGCTTGCTCCTTCAAGTGCGATATAACAAAATCCACTTGTTCCTTAATTGGCAAAGCCCTAGCACCCAGGTATGACCTACAGTCATCAACCCAGTCTTCAACTCTTAATCCAGTATCACCCTTAGTGCACCCTGTAAATATTTTAACCTTCCTGTCTTTTGGTAGGTAAATAAGGCGATCTCTACGGTCAGCATGGTTTTCATTCACTTTACGTTCCAGTTGAATGATTCTTTTCCTCGACTAACTGTTGTTGTAACAACTTCACCTGATTAGACAAGTCCTGCAAGGTGACCTCGTTTTCAGTAATGGCGAATATCACAAACTATTCACATACATCAACATTTGTACCAATAAACATGGATTGAACATCGGAAATGATAGTTTGTTATCATCAAATAACAACAGTGACATATATGCATTTGACTATGATACCATAACATTCACTGTAACCTGGTTACCACTAACTGTGAAGAAATCCGATTAGTGCGATTTGATGATGGAATCAACATTCTACAGTTGGTAACTTCATATAACATCTACAATGACAGAATTGCATTTCATCAGCATAACATTCACTGTTCCGGGTTACCACTAACTGTGAAGAAATCTGACTTGTGAGATTTGATTTTGAAATTAACATATGACAGTTGATAACTCAATATAACATGCACAGTGACAGAATTGCATTTCACTAGCATAACACTCACTGTTCCGGGTTACCACTAACTGTGAAGAAATCTGACTTGTGAGATTTGATTTTGAAATTAACATATGACAGTTGGTAACTCAATATAACATGTACAGTGACAGAATGGCATTTCAGTAGCATAACACTCACTGTACTGGGTTACCACTAACTGTGAAGAAATCTGACTTGTGAGATTTGATTTTGAAATTAACATATGACAGTTGTAACTCAATATAACATGTGCAGTGACAGAATTGCGTCTCACCAGCATAACATTCACTATACCAAATACCACTGACTGTCATCAAATTTTATTTGTGTGATTTGAATTTAACTGAATTGTTACTGAATCAGACTTAGTTCATAATTGCACAGTTCATTAATGAAGAATGTCTCTTTGCTGATTTTTTTCTTGTGTTGCTTTTCTGTTAGTCTGAAATGTTTGTACATCCACCATCTGTCTGATTCCTAAACTGTTCTTGTTAACTGTTTCTTCACTACTATCTGAATGAAGTTCTGTAGATTCTCTCAAACACATACTGGCACTCCGCCATCACCCTTTTTCTGGAATGTAGCTTGGTCCTCACTCGCCCTCCTGTCGGCGACGCCATTTGTGACCTGTGGTTGGTTCACCGCTAATCATTCATTACAGTAGTTCTTATGGTTTATAACCTTTGACTTTATTCTGGCAGTAATCATGTAACATTCAAGTCATATGTTTATGTAACATAGCACACAAGTATATTATTTACCCAGTATATACTACAATAACTTTGGACGGTACAACGTTTGACTTACTCACAGATGCAGATAGCAGAGCCACGTCTGAAGTATCCTCAATAACCATGTGATCACATCACTAAACTGTATCTCATCAGCTGCTCTACAATACAGACCGCTACGAGCTCGGTCAAGACTTGAATGAGTGATAAGGTGCAGTACTGGCTAGGCTGATCAATGTCCATGGTGATGGAGATTGCCCTCGCTGCATAAGCTATCTCTGGCTGCATGTAGGGCTATGCATGGGGATTCCCTTTGGGGATTTCACTTCTACACAAGAAGCTATACCCTGGACGGGACGAGATCTGAGATTAACGGACAGTCCCGGAGATTCCCGAATATGACAATATACACTTGTTGGAGCACCAAGTCATCCTCCATGTACATTCGGCTATCCTCCCCAATTCCTTCCCCATTTACCGCCACAAAACTTCACTGACCCAAACTCCCCTTTGCACGTTGCCATGCCATAGCAACCCAAGGCCCAATTACAACACATATAAGGAAAGTGAGAAGAGGTACCGACATACTGACTGCGTCACATGACTTCACAGTATAGTCTTCTGGTAAACCTATTCTAAACCACATACCAAGAATCTAACGATTCGTGATATGTGTTGTATCTCAGGTACGCTTTTATTGTACCTGTTCATGTGGCAACTTGGGTGATATGACCACACGGCCCCTAGAACCGGCATAAGCGGTATTAGATACAAATCTAGAGAGCTATGATGGAAATGCTCTGACAACTCGTATACTGGTAATTGGTGAGTTGTTTCGCTGTGACAACTCGTACATTGGAGATTGGTGAGCTGTATCGTCGTCAGATGTAAATGACGGCATTTAACACAAAAGACTAGTCTGTAAGGCCCGATGTCGACCCAGCATCAACTTCCCACAAGGAAGTGAGAAAGGACCGTGACGTCATCCACCCACATTAAACCCACGTTCCCACCTTCAAAACTCCCTCTTCATTTCCACCCTAAAATATTAAATATATATATAAATATGTGTGTGTGTTTGTGTGTAGTTGATATAACAAAATAGTGTCAAACGCGAAGATATAAGGTTGAAAAGAAGAAAAACTACCAGCACGTTTACATGTATGTATATATTTAATCATCGGTGACGTCATATAAACACGTGAACCAAGGGCCATAGAAACCTAAGGGTCAAAGTTCAAGGGACCTTGACGTCTTCCACAGCGATATTTACAGTCACATTTTCAGCCACAAAAACTTAAATGCGACGGAATCGGTCTTTTATATACTACTCCCCTCTTTTCTACAGATGTTTGTAAATTGTAAGTCTTTCAGTAATATGCAACTTTTAGGTTAGGTTGGTTAGGTTTATAAATTGTTGGAAAAAAAATCGAGCTTATTTGGTCAGATGTTCTGTGGTATCGTTGTGTTTCCGGAGAATTGTTGTGAATTTTCCGTGAAAAAGTTTGTTTTTCGGTTGACGGACTTTTACTTGGAATTCATGGTCATTTGACACTGAGTTGTGAACGAACTAAAGGAGGTGAGTAAGAAGGTCAACCAATCAAAGTACGAGTAGCGGAAACGACCAATGAGATTTACCGATCAGCTGGAAGAGATTAGGTGATACGTGGAAAGCTGAAAATAAATGAGCCAGATACTTTCCTTTGGGTCAAGTATATATAACATACGTGGCTCGAAAAATCTCGACTGCAGTAATCGTATCAGACAGAAACTCAAGGAAGAGAAGACAACTTCTGCAATAAGGTGAGTAGTTTAAATATTATGGCGTTTTGATGAGAAGCAAATGGTATTTTCATAGAATGTTTATTTCTCAGAGCTTTTTTTTAGATTACCAGACAGGGCATTTAAATGAATAGTAACACTTTGGATACCTTTATTTATTTATTTATTTATTTTTGTTTATTTATTTATTTATTTATTTTTTGCTATTGATTTTAACCGAATAAAACACATTTAATGTATATATTTTGTATGGTGGTCTGTTACTACCTTTACGTTTTCCAATTCTACAACCTGTTCTCAGATAAATATAGCATAACCGTCAAATATATAATTCGGAGTTCGTTTTCGGTGAATTAAAAACGTTGGTTTATCTCAGACATGTATATTTTTTCTTCATCGACGTCTAGTCCCTATAACAGTGTAGCCTACATAGCAACATATTTGATTGAATAAAATTGATAGCACTGAGAAATCTCGAAACGAATAATGAGGAATGGCACTCACGGGTCACCGTCGAAAGTATAACGGCTTTTTTCTCGGTTGAAAATGTATAAAAAATAATCTTAAGCAGTGTTGAAATAGTTCTTTGATTTGCAGCGTACTCTTTCAAAGTACGTTAGAACAATTTCCGTAGTGGAGAAAGCACGAGTAACTGTCGATTCTTGAAAAAGAATGGACGAGGCGCGAAGCGCCGAGTCCATTCTTTTTCAAGAATCGACAGTTACGAGTGTTTTCTCTAACTTAAACGATAGCTTCTTTGTTGTAAAGGGTATAGATTATTTTTCCCGAATCTACACTTCCACAGCCGGTGTGTTCCGTTACGTAATTGGGTGAATATTATTGTACAATGAAGGTGCAGTTACGAGTCGGCTTCTCGGACTCAGTGGTATATTGACATACTTCATGTAAGCAGACATTGATTTTGTCAAGAAATTCAGCGCTAAAAAATCGGTGGTCTCGGTGTAAGAAGAAGTGGTATCTATTTGTTGCACATTTGTGTTCCTTTGGTCAAAAATATCGCTTCGCTATGTTGATATTATATTATCAGTTTTTATCATTTTATTGGAGCCGTAAAAGGGACATGGAAATTATTTTTTTCAACCCCTGAAATTTTTTTTTTCTTCTTATTAAGTCGTTATAACGACTTAAAAAAAAAAAAAAAAAAAAATGGGGGCTGAAAATTTTTCTTTTCGTCTTATTAAGTCGTTATAACGACTTAATAAAAAAAAAAACAAAAAAATGGGGGCTGAAAATTTTTCTTTTCGTCTTATTAAGTCGTTATAACGACTTAATAAAAAAAAAAAAAAAAAAAAATAGGGGCTATTTTTTTATTTTTTATTATGTCGTTATAACGACTTAATTGACCAATGAAATTGCAGCATTAAGTCGTTATAACGACTTATTAAGTCGTTATAACGACTTATTAAGTCGTTATAACGACTTAATTGACCAATGAAATTCCGTCTTACTTCTGCAGCTTTTATTTTGTTAACTGACAACTCCCCGGTGAAACAGCGTTTAGATATGCAGTATGAAGTCTGATAATGCCATTGAAGTAATAAACTTTGGATAAATTGGAGAGATATGTAGGCTATAGAGGTGGGAAAAGTTGACCGCGTCTGCCGACTAAAAGGCAACCCTATGACTCTATGCCCAAACCTGCCAATTCACATGGATTCTCTGTGTTGGTCCGATAATATCACCAAAATTGTTTTGCTCGGCACCAACCATTACAGATAATTGAGGAGCTTGTAGCGTTGGCTCGAGCGGTATGGCGGCTCACTTCAAAGAATTAAAAATGGGTCAGACATGCTGATAATTGTATAGGTATAGCTGTAGTCCACTCCTAAACAGACAAGCGAAAAAATGTGAAATGCAGACGGATTTTACTAACACCTATTCAGGCACGGCGGAGCCGGGGGAGAGGGGTGGGATGGGTTGAGAGGCTAAACACTGGATTATAGTTTTGATAATTTTCGCAGAGAATAACACATGTGATACAAATGCCGTAATCCTACTATCACAATGCACCACAACACAGCGTTTGCATGCGTAAATTCGACACTTTCTGGGAGAGCCGTTCATAGATTGAACAAGACTGAACTTATGGAGTTTTACATCCAGTTAGGAAAAATGGAGAGACCCATGCAATCAAAAACATGAGAGTGCGAACTGAGCTCCAGATCGAGCAACGGTTTAATGTTCATTCAAAACAAACAGAAAATATACCGTCAAAATGCACCAAAACAAAATAAATCGAACATAATGTATGTAGATTAACTTTCATTTTTGTTTCGCATAAGCACGCATCGATATTGAAAAGTATCAGACCTTATGCCCCCATTTGACATTGTGGTAAAACACATACAAATCAGGACTAACACTTCACACGTGGAGCGCTCGTAGCCATAATGTTTTCATATTCAACATCGAAATATAGTACGCTCACAAACCACATAAATAGATGTCTGTTTAATATATCAATAGATACTCTGATTACATAATCCACATTCGTTTATTTTAGATATAATTTCAAGATATTATTTCTACGTGAAATTCCAGGGTTCGCTGATCTCTCTCTCATTTTTTTTACAGGTCTAATTGGGGGGGGGGGGACCCCTGACCCCACCCCCCGTAGATCTGCCCTTGATAGTGCCTATCTAAACGCTGTTTCACCGGGGAGGTGTCAGTTAACAAAATAAAAGCTGCAGAAGTAAGACGGAATTTCATTGGTCAATTAAGTCGTTATAACGACTTAATAAGTCGTTATAACGACTTAATGCTGCAATTTCATTGGTAAATTAAGTCGTTATAACGACATAATAAAAAAAAAAAAAAAAAATAGCCCCGATTTTTTTTTGATTTTTTTTATTAAGTCGTTATAACGACTTAATAAGACGAAAAGAAAAATTTTCAGCCCCGATTTTTTTTTTTTTTTTTTTTATTAAGTCGTTATAACGACTTAATAAGACGAAAAGAAAAATTTTCAGCCCCCATTTTTTTTTTTTTTTTTTTATTAAGTCGTTATAACGACTTAATAAGACGAAAAGAAAAAATTTCAGCCCCCATTTTTTTTTTTTTTTTTTTTTAAGTCGTTATAACGACTTAATAAGAAGAAAAAAAAATTTTCAGGGGTTGAAAAAAATAATTTCCATGTCCCTTTTACGGCTCCGTATTTTATTGTATGACTTTGTATTTATAAAATGAACTATAGTATTTAGCTGTTGTGCGTAGTCGACACATCGCCTGGTTATCTATGTTCCAGTTTACGTGGCCAAATTAATAATTGTGTTAATGTTTTGTCCGTACCGTCAGGACTGCCTGTACCAGTTCTATTGATATGACGGATCCGCTGTAAACAATTTGAGCAGGTCAATACTCGGTCAACTCTTTCGAGGGGACGTAGAGACTTGACGGCAGAGTCGCTCACATCTTCATTGATGAGAGCGTCTGCACTGTGATTGTCTTTTGTTTGTTGATATGTGTGACTAACTTCTACCTAACTAACTCAACTGACATGGACATTCCTAGGATGGACAACCAAGAAAGATTTACGGTGTTGAAGCGACTCCTTTCGTTATGATTTCGGAAGTGGATTTACCAGGAAGTGCATTGTTTCACTTGGATTTGTTGTGTGTTTTCCAGATTTGTTGCAGGTTTAAAACAGCACACGCCTCTGCTCTATTTCGGAATAGAAAATCTCACCAGCCTGTGTGTACTAAAGGGACTATGCATGTGTGAAAATAACATGTAGTGGCTGAAGTACATTCTAGAAAAATAATCTACAGTTGCTGAATAGTGTGACGTCACAACTATCGTTTAACATCTTCAAACACACTGATTTTTACTATATTTTTAGAATCGTTTTTTAATTCATATACATACAGAGGGTCTAAAGTCTGTCCATTTTAATTAGTCGTCTACTTTGGAGCTTGTTAAAAATCAATAGTTAACTTTGCATAAATTGAACAAACTGAACTCTACAAAATGACTACATGTACGATTTCTCCTTGATATCCGTCATGTATCACGCTTGAAATAACTTTTAAATTTTCTCCATATGAAACTTCAGTACAGTTGTTTCATGTACCGGGTCTCAATTACATCGAGAGACGTCATAATATATTCATGTCTACTGTCACAAGGTCATTGATGCCGTATATAATAATAACAGGCGGTCCGTGGAAGTGTCGCTTATATCCGATGCCCAGTGAAATTGCCGAGTGATAAATCGTACAAACCTCTATGGCCGTACACGGCATTGTTGACCTTTGTGCTAGTAAACACGAATACATTATGACGTCTCCCTTTGTGATTTGAGTCCAGGTACATGAAACAACTGTACTGGAGTTTTATATGGAGATAATTACAAAGTTATTTCAAGCGTGATATGTTATCGATATCACGGAATAATGGCAGTCATTTTGTAGAGTTTAGTTTGTGCTACACAATGCAGAAAGGAAAATTTATGCAGAGTTTCCTACCTCTTTTAGAGAAGCTCCAAAGTAAACGACTAATTAAAATCGACAGACTATAGTAAATATGGTATTCGTCTGCTCCATTTAATTTATTTCATAGTTAATCATTTTCCCGTTCTGCTGCTTCCATATCTGAGATATAGTTGACATGAGGCTGTCATCTTATCTCAGTTCGATGATGAACTGCTATATCGGCAGTATACAGGGACGAACTCAATTCCTATCACGTTTCAGTATGTTTGACTGACGCAGTCTTGTGTCTTATAGCATTGGCAGTAAACAAAATCAGGCCTTCCCACATTAACGCAGTAATAATAATAATAGCACAATGATAATTTTAGCTTCAGCAAATGTCTGATCGATAGCATCTTCACAACGTCAACGTGATCAAGGTATCTATTTGGGCAAAAAAGACGAAACTTAGACCGTCTTGCATAGCAGATCGCGTTCCGCCCACTTTCATTATTTTCCACTGTTGCCTGGCTTGTGGGATATTTGATGGTTGATGAGTGCATGTACGTATATTCACAATAAATCATGAAACATATTAAATATATTTGAGTCAATTATAAGCCTAAAGAACATTTTCCAACATAATAAAATGAAAATACGGAAGTGAAACCACCCAGAGATTGCTGCCCATCCTCAGTAAACTCAGATATTATATCTCGATATATTCCCTAACTTGGTCTACCTTAAATTTTCTGATCAGACAGTAACTGGTCAGGCGTATACATCCATTGCTATTGTTTTATGCGGGAAGGTCCTTCTGCCAAATGTATTGCTCAGATTACAACGTTTTACCTCATCACTTATTTTTCAGTGTCAAGATGAATCTACTTGGTGGTTTCGCGGTCCTGCTATTATTGGTGTCCATAGAGAATTCTTCAGGGAACAGACAGGTGTCTCCAGATAACTTTTGGGCGAACATAATTGAACACTGTGCGGTGTCCGTTTGGTCTGAGTGGACAGCGTGGACTGGACCCGCTCCCACCGGAACGCGGACCAGAACTCGGAACATTGTTCGGTACTCACGTAATGGCGGCAACTCCTGCCCATCGTGCCTGCAAGAAACGCAGTCACGGTCTGACACAGGTTTGTACAACATATATCTTTATGTCTTCATACATTGCTATTAAACGTTCTTGAAAAAAACAAAGAATCCTCAAAATGTTATGGAATATTCCCTGACTATAGCACCAGCGAAATTTTTCTTGAATTTATTCCCAAAAATGGCACGGAATATTCCTTAGCATGGTATGGAATATACCTCGCTAGTATGTTGTGGAATATTCCGCTGGTGCTATAGTCTGGGAATATTACATAACTTTTTTTTCCTCAGTGCAACAGTATTTTCGTTATTTTGGGATTACACTATCTTAGAATAGCACAAATTCTAGTGCTGAAAAATTGGTCGGGTCCCGTGCGGGATTCGAACCAGCGACCCCAGATTCAGGCACCTAATTGCCAGCACAGTATGTCGGCGCTCTAAATCACTCGGCCAACGGGACTCCCACAAAAATAGGAGGTAGCAGACCGGTAGTCTTGAAAGCGAACATACATGTACAGTATCCGAAATGTCCCTTTCATCCCCCACCCATCGCTCCTTAAAGCCCAGGCCCAGATTGGGTTAACGCACGACTCAATTATCGTTATCTTCTTACAGATGCATGGGACCAACAACATGTACCCACCAAATTTCACAACGAATTCATGACTGGGAATAACCAGTATTACGGCTTCCAAAGCGAAACGACGGACAGGGTCCAGGCGAGAACGAATGTCAATCACGACGGCAGTTCACGAACAGGTCTTGCTTTGACGCTCCTACCACGTGACCTCCTCTTCATCATCGACATGAGCGGCAATATCAGTCGCAGCGATTGGACAACCACGAAACAGAAGCTCGCAGACCTGATTGCGAGAATTTGCGGAAGCATTGGACGAGGAGTTCAAAATAACCGGATAGCCGTTGTGACATTTTCCAGTAGAGTGCTTCTTAACTTCAACTTTATGACACACTGGACGATAGCCAGTGTCCGACAGGCCATACTGGGCATGCCACAGGAACGACAAAGGACTTGTACTGGTGATGCATTTGTGTATGCACATCAATACATGTTTGAACCGGATAAAGGTAGGGGTAACTCACAGAATTGCATCAAATCTTCTAACCCTATCTAGCTAGTAACTCACTGAACTGCATAACATCTTCTAACTATCTATCTTGATTTTGAGCGACGGTAGTTGTGGGAGGGTTATGAGGCGAGTAGTAGTATAAGTGCATTACGAGTCTACTTGACCTACTTTTTTGTTCCCCCCGGTGGCGGAGTGTGGCGGAACTTTTCGGGGGATTCCCCAGTGGGGGTTTCCCCATGACGATCACGTGATCAAGACATGTCTCGACTTGTTCTGGGTTGTACAGTTCTGCCATACGGAGGATGGGTACTAGTATTTCGCGGGCGTCCTAGTAATAAACATAATCTATAGGTGTTGTAGCACGGCTGTGGTGGATGGGTGGGTGGTGGGTTTAAGATGGCGGCTGTGGTGGATGGGTGGGCGGTGGGTTTAAGATGGCAGCTGTGGTGGATGGGTGGGTGGTGGGTTTAAGATGGCGGCTGTGGTGGATGGGTGGGTGGTGGGTTTAAGATGGCAGCTGCATGTGGTGGTGGGTGGGTGGTGGGTTAAGATGGCGGTTTGTGGTGGTGGGTGGGTGGTGGGTTTTAAGATGGCGGCTGTGGTGGTGGAGTGGGTGGTGGGGTTTGAATGGCAGCTGTGGTGGTGGGTGGGTGGTGGGTTTCAGATGGCGGCTGTGGTGGTGGGTGGGTGGTGGGTTTAAGATGGCAGCTGTGGTGGGCTGCGGGTGGGTGGTGGGTTTAAGATGGCTGTGGTGGTGGGTGGGGTGGTGGGTTTAAGATGGCGGCGCTTGGTGGTGGGTGGGTGGTGGGTTTAAGATGGCGGCTGTGGTGGTGGGTGGGTGGTGGGTTTAAGATGGCGACTGTGGTAGTGGGTGGGTGGTGGGTTTAAGATGGCGGCTGTGGTGGATGGGTGGGTGGTGGGTTTAAGATGGCGGATTGTAGAAAAAACGTATAAAAGGAGGCGATTTTTTAGGGCTGGGGTGTATTCATTGCACTACCCTGCGGAGCACTTTGACTCACCTGACCTGACCAGCCTACCTACCTGCTTCACCTCTAGCCTGCTTCACCTCTAGCCAGCCAGCCAGCCTGCCTGATTGACCTGACCAGCCTGCCAGCCAGCCACCAGCCTATTACACCCTTTTTCATCAGTCTGAGCCTACAGTCATCCCAGGAAGTGAAGCTTCAAAAGTACCGTGTTCGCCTCATTGATGACATGCAGCTGACCAGTATCACTCAGTAACACCAATCAACACCGTACACGTATGTAATATAAATTATTTTTTAATAATATCTATGCTAGGAAATTACCCCCTCCCCCCCTCTTCGTTTTGCTATGTCACAAAAAGTGCTCGAATTACTTATTTCTAAATTATTTCATCACGAACCCAACTAAGGTTAGCAAGTATACATATTTTACGATATAGTCAATCACTGTGAGCACATAAGACGTTCTGGTTGATGAGATCTGAATTTTTGAAGTTTGGCAATTTTCTGACTTCGAGCTTCGAATACCCGCCGCCATATTTGTTGGAAGCCGGTCGGGTGTTCGTTTGTCATGATGGAAAATCATTAATTAATCATATTTTGAGATATATTTCTCAGCACAACCTTGTATTCATTGAAAATATAATTGTTCAGGCTTACATTGCTAACTGGTTTGCTGCCTTTGAGGTAATATTTGTTTCGGCAGTTGTTTCCGCCCATGCGATGAGAAAATATGCCTGAAAAAATGCCTGTCTAGTTTTGTGTCCGCTCCACAGATATTTTACACCAAATAGTTCGACTCATGGACACCAATATACATATATTGCGACCAGTCTATGATACAGTGCCACCCCAGTGTCGAGCATTTATCGTCCAGTTTGCACCAGCAAAAGAAAAATCACGAACGTTCATCGAACGTCATCGGTGGGGACCTTCATGTGGTCTTCCTCGGTATATGAATCACTTACATTTGAATGCATGAATTAGTTTGATATAATTTTGTTGGGTGTGGATGGTTTAAAAGAGTGGAAATATTCCGTACAGGTCTGTTTTATGTAACAAACGCTAAGTAAAATGGCTACCCAAGGTCAATTTCCCCGGCTTCCCCGGATAATCGCGCCAGCCAAACCACAGCCCCATCTATACGCTTTGATGCAAGGGAGACAACTCAGACTAGGCCAATTTCTCTTGTCGGCAAAGGTAATCTCCCTGATTCGCAAATTTCTATCTTTTTTGCGTGTTTTGGGTGGTGGAGTTTTTTTATGGATTTTACTATGGGCTGTGAGATTGTAGAATACGATGGGAAAAGCTATGAAATGTTTTTTAAGTACCGGCTAGGCTTGTAAATAGATGCATATACACGCATAGACACTCATATACTGGGATATTAGCCCGATGTATGTATAAATCCATACGGGGTGGACATGTTGGAGTCTAGGTGGAGCACTAGTGGCCCGATTGGGTAGAGTAAGGTCTTATTTTAAAGCTCTCGAGGAAATAAATAAATAAATAAATAATAATAAAAAAAATCAAAAAAATCGGCGAGTAGTGGACAAAGGGGAAATTGGGAAGTACTGACCATGCCCCAGAATACTTCATATGCATATCACGGCCTTAAAGCTAGATGTAAGATGTAATCTACTTCACATTTTAGTAGTATAAAAAGCGCAAGTCCTATTGACCTTGCCCCTCCAAAGAAAATCGTCACCGATTCATTGTCAAAATCGGCTCTATTTTACAGGAGTATATACGATCAGGATGAGGCGACGTGACCGATCGAGATCTCCCTTGGCGCGTGAGAATGTGAGAGGCGAACACGACTTTCCTGAGGATCCAGCTGTGCCTCCCGCTGACGCCTTGCCCGAACACCACCCTGTGAGTGACATCTATCGGCGCCATTGGAGCACCATCCGACGATGTTTCCACCGTCATCGCCCTATTCAAGATTTGTATAATTTCCGGCTACAGGACCTCACGTATCTTCCTAACTATGCCGAGAACATTTTCAGAGACCAAGTGACAGCATTCAAAGTGAATATGACATTCGGCTATACTCTACGGCACAAAGAGACGGATCAGGTACGGTATTTTTACCCGAGCAATAATACCTATGTGTTTGACAAGCCATTCACCATCATCAATCATGCGTCACTGGAGCCCCTCATCGACCAACTGACTACGTTGGACCCATTGGAATGGGCCCGGTTGCAACGCCCCAATACCAAGTGGACTGTGGAAATGGTCACCCACGTGACATTTTTCGTGACCAAAATGAGAGATCATCCGATCGGTGCTCCTGTATTACTACCCGCTTGGCTACTCAATCGAAAAGGACTGTATGCATTAACCGGAGGACAAAAGGGACCCTACAAAGACCAGAAATGTCTGTTCCGGTGTTTGGCCATTCATTTGAACGAGTGTAACCCCAAGGGTTGTGACAGAGTGGCCAATATCTATTGGAGACAATATTTACAGGAACAAGGCCTAGATCCGCGGCACTTCCGGGGAGTCCCTTTTAAGAATTTGGATGTCGTGGAGTCCCTGTTCAACGTCAATATCTTTGTGTACCGTTTACTACGGGAAGAGAAGGAGGATGAGGAGGAGGGTCATGACACATTTGTGGCTGAATTGGTGCATCGCTCTTCACAACGGTATGCTTCCACCATGAAAGTCAACATCTTTGACGACGGCGGGGTGAATCATTTTTCCCTGATCTATGATATGAGTCTGTATGCGCAATCCTACAGTTGTGCCCAATGCCATCGAGTGTTTGACCGTTCTTGGCTTTTACATCGACACGAGAAGATTTGTGATCACACTGTCAAACGGAAATTTCCTGGCGGTGTGTACCATAACACGCCCACCATCTTCGAGGAACTGGCGGATGAAAGTCTCATCATACCAGAAGAGCATCGTTATTTTCCTTACCGGGCGTGTTACGATTTCGAGGCGATGTTGGAACCGATGGATGCGGCCTCGGCGAAAACACAGTGGACACAGCGCCATAATCCCCTGAGTGTGAGTATTTCCAGCAACGTACCTGGCTATGACGCTGCACCGGTCTGTTTCGTGTCCACCGGCGACGCCCATGACTTGATTACCCGGATGACGGAGTACTTAGAAGAAGTGAGTGCGGCCAGTACAGAACTATTGGTGTCCCAGTTCCAGGACGTACTGGACCAACTCGACGACCGGATTCCTACACTGGGTGTAGCGTTCAGTGACGATGAAGAGTCCGAGATGGAGCATAGTGGGCAAATATTTGACAGAGAAGAAATGGAGCATAGTGGGCAAATATATGACA
>JAVTVY010051976.1:0-27088 GCA_036873755.1 Hanleya hanleyi
CCTCTAGCTCCTAAACTAAGCCTCGCCCGACCCCATACCTTATATTTTCCGGGAATTTCTATCATGCTACAATTATAGAACCCATCCACTATCCTTGGAAACATGCCGGCGCGGAGCCCCACTCTTTATGTCCTAATTTAATCTCGGCCGACACTATACCCTAGACATTCTGGGAACAAGCTACACTTATTCAATCCTTCTACTGACATCTGGAGCATATAACCATCCCGAAACACCGAGCCTCATCCACTCTCTCCTAAACTAAGCCTCGGCTGATCTCACACCCGCATATATTCCGGGAGATAATACACCATGTTACACCTACTGGATCTATCCACATGTCCTCACCCTCGGGGAATCGGGCACCACCAACTTCCTCTAATCCTGGCCCGACACCACACCCTCATATTTGTCTGGGCCTCATGTCGTGCTATATTTATTCAACCCATCCAGTTATGGTAATTCACATCATGCTACATGTACCCTTATTACTCCATTCACTCTCTCCGGGAACATGTTCCCATCCTGGGGCATCGAGTCCCACCCACTATCCCCTAAATTTAGCCTCGCCCGATCCCATGCCCTCATTTATTTCAGGAGTTTACATCATGCTACACTCATTCAACCCATCCACCTCCCCCGCCTCAGCGTGTTCCCACCCCAGCGCACCATCCCCTCCTCTGTCTACTAAACTAAACCTCACCCGACACTATACCCTGTACGTTCTGGGAGGTTACAACACCCTAGGCTTATTCAACCCACCCACTACCATCGGGAGGATGTTTTCATCTCCTTGGCACCGAGCCTCACCCACTTGCTCCTAAATTAAGCCTCGACTGACTCTATACCCGCATATATCCCGAAAGTTTATATTATGCTACACCCATTGAACCTACCAACTACTCGTGAGTATGTCTCCACCGCCAGTGCACCGACTCTCGCACCACCAACTCTGCCTCCTAAACTATGCCCCGCCTGACAAAAATTAGCCTATATATTCTGGTAGGTTATATCGTGCTACCCTTATTCTACCCACCCACTTCCCTCGGTAGCATGTCGCCATGCCCGAGGCACCGAGCCCCGCCCACGATATCTCAAACCAAACCTCGACTGATCCCACACTCTCATATATCCCTGTACCTTCCATCACGCTGTAATTGTCCAATCCATCCACTACCCACGGGAGCATGTCCCCACCGAAGTGCACAGAACCACCCTCTATCCCTTAATAACCCGATCCCAAATCCTGATATATTCTCGAAGGTTACATCATTTACTCCTTTTCAATGAATTGCAGGACTCCATACTCTCAACATTCAATATTTTTTTTTTTCATCAAATTTTAAATTTCAAGCTGAAATATTTTTTGCACATCTTTATCCTAGTATTTTTTTTATTTCTGTTGATTTTTTCGATTTGTTTTTATCTATATTACTTTGTTTTACTCCACATTTTTTCAAATATATTTCCAGTAATTTATTTGACTGCAATATTGGTGCAGTTCTGCCACCCTCAATGAATTGGAACCCTGCGACTCCCATGTTTAGAGTGATGTATCAAATTCTCGGTTTGAATACGAGCGTCTATTGGAATTAAATACAGTACATTGTGGTTATCGAGCGACTCGCCACACGGTACAAGACTACCGGATAATGCTCGTTATGGAACTATTGCAATGCTCAGCAAATATTATTCATTAACTAAACTAATACACCTGAAGCTGCGAAACATGCTTCCAGCAAAATAAACACGATGCTAGTACAAAAGTTAGTTCCACGATTGTGACATTATTAAGGGTTGTAATGAATTTGTTTGGGCGATATGAGTTGTAAAGTGGCGGAGGGTCCGATTAGTCGGCCCGGGACCAAAATCCATGAAGGGTCCCGAGGGCAGTTCACAATCCATATCTCCTCAACAAACTTGTGACAGCATTACTATTATCATTATGTGTGGAATTTTCTTGAATATTTATTCGCAGTAGTTTAGATCATTGTATTCCTTTTTTCGAAAGTTGACACGCGAGACACTTTCAAGTCCACACATATTCTATATTTGACCGTTCTTTATGGGAATGTACATGTTGTATGAGCTGGTCCTGGAACATGGCTCTCTCAGTATGTTCTTCAATGGTCAACCATTTCAGGACGAAGACTACTGCCATGGGTTCTTTTTCATCTGTGCTAACAGTCGTTCTGTGTCAGTCATTGAATGAGAAGCGTACTCCATCCTGCAATGGCGTAGGCCAAACGCCGATGCGTCACGCTGTGTAGTGAACTGTAGTCGAACTGTCTTAGTAATACAGAACCATCTCTGCTTGGATAATGTTCTTGATAGACTGAATTACGTCATCTTACATAATTAAATGTCTCTGTGGCTCACATATCTCACTCAATTTGGGAATGAATTTGGTCAAGTAGTTGACGAAGCCAACGAATCGTCGATTCCCTACGACATCTGTTGAGGAGGGCATCTGCATCTCGAGGGCTACCTTGACCTCCCCAAGGCCAACTGTCAGTCCATTATTAGCCAAAAGATATCCGACGAATGGTGTTCCTGCCAATTTTAGGCAATTGTCTACGCATTTGAGTTCTTATAGCCATTAATGACTGTAGTATGGTCCCGGTTGCCATATCGAAGGTGTTGAATTTAAATATCGCTCGCTACACAGCAAATATATCTCAGATGTTCCGGAGTTTGACCTTGTCTTCTCTGAAACTCATATGGAGCCGAGGATATCCCCATTGGAATATGGAGTTATCGGAAAGGAGAATTGATGGTCATCAGATGTCAAATCAGTTCATCTATATCGATATGCCAAAATCCGCTTTTGGCATCTACGACACTAACACGTTCATCTTCCCAAGCCATATCTTCAATCGTAGACAGACAATAGTGACTGCGTTTGATAACTTCGTTCAAGTCTATGGGATCAATAAAACGCGCAGCTTGTTTAGGTTCTACACGACGACAATAGTCGAAACCCACGGACATGGCTTGGACTACTTAGTTCAGATTTCAAACTTTCTTTGATTGCCAAGGCATTTTTGTTGATGCACAACAGGTCTGACGATATCACCCAGTTCGATGTGGTATTTTCCTACATGCGCATGCAGTAGTTTGGTGATGTATTCTCAGTGCATATGCGTTCAAACTTTACACGAAATAAATCCATCTGCTGAAAGAATGTGTTAGGTGAATTACAAGCGTCTAGTCCGTCATCCATAATTCAACCGCCGTCCATTAAAGAATATCCGCGTCCATAATCCAAAAACCTATTCCATATTCCATATAACAGTATTAGCACCAAATTCAAAAGGACAATCATACTATACATAAACTTAGGCTAGTTTCCTGGAAGAGAGAAGCCGTCAACAGTGTTCAATGATGCCGACAAGACATCATGATGTTCCAAAAATATAAAATCCGTATCGCTGATCAGTATTCTTAATCCACAATAATCGTTGTAAAGTCGTCATCTAGAGAATGATGTATCTCAGTCTCGCTTTGATTGTGGCTGTTCATATGAACACCACGAGGATCTTGAAGTACGTGGACTCATACGACCCACAGCCCCGGGTTAAGCGGAATTAGACACAATTTACGAAACGTACGGTTCTTGCAAGCTACTGTCGCATTTTACTATTAGCATGCGATATGTATCGCCAAATTTGAGAAACTTTGAGTGGAGGCGCTTGTTGGAATATCCCTGTTTCATAAAGACTGCAGCAATGTTTTGTGACGTTGATTAAAATTGTCACACTTCACACAGGATCTAGCAAATGCTACTAGGCGAGATATGTATACGCCATATGCAGGTCCCACTGCAATATTACTATCTAGAAAGGGATAGTTTACGATGTCGAAATTGTAATCATATCTTTTGTGATAAAGTCGACGAGAGAGAATGCCCGCTTCATTTTTATAGAGACATAGGTCTAAATATGATGTGCCTGTAGGGCTATCTGTAGTTTCCTTCAAATCCAGTGAAGGTGGATATATATCCTTCACTGCTTCGTCTATATAGCGTTTGGTGAATGAGAAGGAACGGGTTTTGAATGGATCGGTTTTTGAAAGCACCTGCATATACATGTAGTCATATTCATAAGAGAACAAATACAGGTCAGCCAACAGGGGTGCACAATTAGTACCCATTGGAATACCTATATGCTGCTGATATATTGTGTTGCCAAATTTCAAATAGATATTTTAATGAGAAATTCAAGCAACTCTATAAACGAAGAAACATCCCATGAATGATATCTCTTGTATGTAGTAGAGCTAAATAATATTTTATGGCTTCCGACATTAATATATCTGCGATCAGTTTTCTTGAACACACATCCTATTGATGAACTAAGACGGGCAATAAGGTCCTGATGAGGGATTGTATTATAGAGAGTCGAGACATCCCATGTGGATACATGTCTGTACGGTATGTGACCTTTAGAATCAAGTGCTTCCGTAAGACATTTTGAGTTTTTCAATATCCACATACATTCAACGCCAGAGTTCTTAGAAATAATATCGCAATATCTTTCCCAAAATGCTTTTACATCTTGAAGGGCCCTCGTCAATAGGGTTGAGAGATGGAGGGAATTTGGCTTACTGTCACACTCAAGTCTGTTTCACTCATATGGTGACAGTCAGTTTGGATGGTGGAGGAAGCCGGAGTACCCGGAGAGAACCACCGCCCTTCGACAAGTAACTGACAAACTTTCACACATAGACCAGCTGGGCTCGAACCCGTGCCGGTTCAGCGGTGTGAGGCTAGCGGTCATCAGCGAAGCGCCTCAGACCACTCGGCCACCGAGGGCCCTCAATAGGGTTGAAAGAAACTTGGTGGTGCAGCTTCTAGAACCAGCTATGAATCTAGCATTGTATGGTGATTTATGCATTTTGGGAGTCCAGTATACTTTTGGTATATCGTTATAATTGGTTGGAAGACAAATACCTCTTTCCCTGAGAAACGTGATTGTTAAGTAAATCTTTCAGAGTAAATGCATAATTGAACATAATTGAAACATCCCAAGATCGGCTTTTCTTGAAACTCAACTACTTAGATAAAGGACTGAACATTATTAATTTACCTCGAATCCTGAATGATCCAGAGGTACGCAACACTGTACCAAACTATTTAAAGTTCACAGAATCTCCTTGCATTTCATATAAGTATGCTAAATCTATAGCCACTCTAATGCTGTCAAGGAGTTTGCCTGGAACTTATACACGTCGGGGGGCTATAATTGTGATTGTGAATCGTCGAACTTTATCTATTCACCATGTAAACATGTTGTGACTGGTGATCTTGATGTGGTGAATGATAAGGATCTAAGATTACTCCTGATGAAGGGACCTAAATATAGAGAGCCGAGAAATATAAATCTGAAGGCCGACCAGAAGATAGTCCTGTTTGCTTTGGAACAGTACGTTATTGATTGGTCTAAGCGAGAAAAAGTTGCACCTACAGTACTTGCTGATTTGCTGGACCTCACCAAGAACAAGGTCATTGAAACAATCCGCCATATTGACAGAAGTACCCTTCCCCATGCAAAACAAGTACTGAGAAGCCCCAATTCGCAAGAAGTTCTAGCAAATCTCCAGAGTAAATTCGTCATAGTCCCAGCAGACAAAGCTCCAAATAATATAATATTCATAATGTAAATATTACTATTACTATGTGCTGGTTGAAGAATTGATTGTAAACATATCGTCATCAAATACGTCTACTAACTCTCAAACTGCATTTATTCTGGATTTATTTAACAATCACAAAAGGCTTCTCAAGGAAAGAGGTATTTGTATTCCAACCAAACATAATGATATACCAAAAGTATACTGCACCCCAAAATGCATAAATCACCACGCAAAGCCAGATTCATAGCTGGTTCTAGAAGCTGCACCACCAAGCTTCTTTCAGCCCTGTTAACGAGGGCCCTTCAGGAGGTAAAAACATTTTGAGAAAGGTATTGCGCCACTATTTCTAAAAACTCTGGCGTTGAATGTATGTGGATATTGAAAAACACAAAATGTCTTACCGAAGAACTTGATGCTAAAGGTCACATACCGTATAGACATGTATCCACATGGGATTTCTCTACTCTCTATACTACAATCCCTCATCAGAACCTTATTGACCGTCTAAGTTCATTAATAGTATCTGTGTTCAAGAAAACTGATCGTAGATATATTAATGTCGGATGCCATAAAGCATTCTTTAGCTCTACTACATACAAGATATATCATTCATGGGATGTTTCTTTGTTTATAGAGTTGCTTGAATTTCTCATTAATAATATCTATGTGAAATTTGGCAACACAATATATCAGCAGGATATAGGTATTCCAATGATTACTAATTGTGCACCCCTGTTGGCTGACCTATATCTGTTCTCTTATGAATATGACTATATGCAGGCGCTTTCAAAAATCGATTCTTTCAAAGCCCGTTCCCTCTCATTCACCAAACGTTATATAGACGATCTTCTCGCTGTGGATAATCGCTATATAAATGACGCAGTGAAGGATATATATCCACCTTCACTGGATTTGAAGGAAACTACAGATAGCCCTACAGGCACATCATATTTAGATCTATATCTCTATAAAAATGAAGCGGGCATTCTCTCTCGTCGACTTTATGACAAAAGAGATGATTACAATTTCGACATCGTTAACTATCCCTTTCTGGACAGTAATATCAGTGGGACATGCATATGGTGTATACATATCACGCCTAGTAGCATTTGCTAGATCCTGTGTTAAATGTGACGATTTTAATCAATGTCACAAAACATTGTTGCAGAAACTTATAAAACAGGGCTACACCATCAAGCGCCTCCACTCAAAGTTTTTCAAATTTGGCGATACATATCGCATGCTGATAGCAAAATACGAGAGTAGCGTGCAAGATCTATGGCGTTAGGTTTCGTAACTTGTGTCTAATTCCGTTTAACCCGGGGCTAGGGGCCGTATGAACCCATGTACTTCATGATCCTCATGGTACTCATATGAACCGTCACAATCAAAGCGTGACTGAGATACATCATTCTTTAGATGATGACTTTACAACGAATATTATGGATTAAGAATACTGATCAGCGATACGGATTTGATATTTTTGGAACATCATGATGTCTTGCCGGCATCATTGAAAACTGTTGACCGCTTCTCTCTTGCAGGAAACAAGCCTATGTTTATGTATACATGATTGTCTTTTTGAATTTGGTGCTAATACTGTTATATGGAATATGGAATAGGTCTTTGGATTATGGACGCGGATATTCTCTAATGGACGACGGCTGAATTATGAATGACGGACCAGACGCTTGTAATTGTCAAGTTCCCATGACTCTGCGATAGAGGTATCAAAAATACCTAGCTGGCATGATGTTGCATGTCCCACCATTGTCTAGTTGAATCTATACTAGCTGACATTCCACCGTCTACTTGATTCGGCCTGGAAGAATGCCCATGTTCACTGAGTATTCCTGGTAGCAGATTCACGTTTTCATCTAGAAATAACCGGAATCATCTGCGCTGTTGTCTGTTTCTGTGTCGCGGCAACTACATGTAATTTACCCTTTTGGACTGATTGTCTTGTGGAATAAATATGCTACTGTAATGATTAAAACCGCCACATTTATGGAAATTTTGTCCGTATTCAGAGCATTTCCATGTTGGATATCTCAGTTCAAAGAAATTTCTGTAAAGTTGACTGGATTTTTGTTCCCAGTGCTTAGATTGTTTAGCCACTCGCTGAACAGTGCGTACAGTTAAATGTACTTGAGCTTAAAGTATCTGAATTTGCTCCTATGACCCTGCACAAAGTTACAAATCTATCCAGTGTTAATTCCGTCACAGGAAGTAGCATTCCCTCTGGGAGGCATCCTTAATGTTACATGCAACGTGATCTCTTGTGTGAGAATCATTCAGATTTTCAAATTTGCCTGTATCCGTTTTGTCTCTTAGGTCTGTCAGATTTTTGTCCAATTTCTCATCTGGCACAGCCTATATCTGTCATCCAGTAAATGTCTACAATTTCAGTAATATACTTGTATGGAATTTGGGTTATAAACACCACGAAACAATACGTTCAAAATCACAACCGGAAATAGTAACTGTAAATCGCAACTGTAATTCCAATAGAGGAAATTTCACATCCACTAACTACATGTAGGTATGCCATGATGAAGTGTGCACAGGCACAGGCACAAGTAGTTATCGGTAGTGACATTAATGATTGTTCTAGCAACATATAGAGCCCTCTCTAACAAAACTTATTTAAAATATTGCCGCAAATGGCATTTTGCCCGTCAATTCAAACAGGTTGGTAATGATCAATCGAAATAGTCGGATTTTCAAGTAATGGAATTGAACGGGGAAAGTGACAGCATATGCATGTGTATATATACGCATGCATGTAATACGATATCGAATATGATGGATTCATAGTCGAACATTATTTCCGTGACCATGGAAACTCCAATTGATCGCGCTTTCGACTGAAACTCAGTTTTGATATTTCATAGTAATATACACCATGGGGTGTATGATCTTTTGATTGAACAGACCATTTGTGACGTCGTCATGAAATTACCCAAGAACATTCGAAGATCAATTCCGCAAACCGATCGACACGATACATAATTGATGAATATGGGTCTCTCAATGGGGGAGTTTCTTTGCAAAGAAATATAGACAGCGTCGACTTATCAAATGGAGCTCAATGTAAAGGATTTGAATGGGCATCATAAGGTCAATTCTTTTCCCAGGCCAAATATCTCATCAGTAATTTATTGCCCCTCGCGGCTATATTTTTTCTCTGTGTGAAAATCTCAGGTGTGAATTTTGCTGGCCAACATCGATTTACCGTTGTGATTCCAGAAGTTAATATCAACAAAATGCGTGTTAAATTCCTACTGAAATGATAAAATTTTTAGTACTTTCAATGTTAACTGATATGGCCAGGAGAATCTTCCCTGTATGCTACTTTGTATGTCCTTCAGTTACTTCAATGTTGATTGACATCTCTCGTAAATGCATGTCATCAAACATCGTACCCGACAATACCACCAGATATCTTTCCAGCATAAATGGCAAGTGAGGAACCCTCATTCATCCACATGGCCTATACCGTGAACCAGCAGGCCTAGAGACATGGGGATTTCAACAAATGAGTTGTCTGGATCCAGGCTTTCGTCTTAGGCTAACGTGGAGGCTGTGGATGCACAACCGAAAGTGGAACCCTGTACGGATAACCAGTGGGACAAAAGACATGGGGATTTCATCAAATGGGTCATCTGGACTCATGCCTCCGCCTTAGTGTAATGCGGGAATAGGCTACCAAAAGTGGAACCCTCTACGGAGAACCAGTGGAGTACATGACATAGGATTTCACTAAATGAGTCGCCTCGATCCAGGTTAGCTGGTAGAGCTACCACGAGCAAACGTTCAAGTCGATGCTATTATTGATACAGCTCAAGGTAGAACCACTCAGACCCAACGCATGCGTTGTCATATTGTCACTCATTGTGGCTCATGGATGACACCCAATGGGTGAGCCGGGCATGTCTCCTGCTGCACAGGAAACAGATACTATCCAAAGAGGATACCAATACAAATACCAGAAGCTGCTGACCCTGCATGAGGCATTTAAACCTTTTTGGGATGCAACTGGAGACGGAAAATTGTCTTTTCCAATCACCAACATGCGGTTTTCTGTCCATGGTCCGTCCACTGATGGTCGACAATACGTCAAAGCGTTAAGATAGGATGTTAAGGTGTTAAGGTGTAACGACGGGCGTTAACGTTCATCACTGAATTTCGATAAATAAGGGTTAATTCCATGAGATATCAAGACTCACCAGTGCTTCAGAGCTAATTCAGATAGACGTTGGCGGACGGTACTGTCCATAAGACCTGCACAGCGGAGGTTTAACGGTTAACATAGCTTATACTTGCGAACTCACGTTCTCCAGACACTACGATATGAGGCGACACTAGAAGAATATACATGGGTATGAAGACACCGAGGAGCCCAATGATGCAGATGCTGATACTGCGAATGCTGCGAGTCTATCGACTGATATCCATACAGAGACTGCTGAGTGTCTATCTAGTGTTAGGGAAAGCTTAGCCTCAGTCAGAATACGTCCCAGGGAAGTGAGAAAGAACCTACCTTTTGGGATCGTATGGTGCATGAGGCTATTCATACTCATGCTGAGGCGATCTGGGATGCCGGAGACGATAACTGAAAAAAAGACGTACATCCATTTGCGCCCCTGCATCAGGATAACCGCCATGACGGTCTATGAACGGTATAGCCTACTGCCTCTTGAAATGAAAGACGACCCCACACACAGGTCGATCATGAAGGTCAAGCGTCACTTGGAAGTAGATATGGGGTTTCCACCCATAGAAACCTTGAAAAATCGGTCAAAATGCGAAAACAAATGTTTCAGGATATGTTGCCTTCACTGTACCCTGGACTAGCCGACGACGATTAGAACGAAAGCTTCCTTGACCGAAGATTGAACTTTCTGAAAGGACGGCTTGTGATTGGACAAGCCCAACTCCAGATACAGTTAACGGACAAGAACGACCATAACCGAAGATTGAACTTTCTGAAATGGCGGCTTCCGATTGTACAAGAGCATACTTGAATTGTAAACATACCCAGCGCGGCCCTCCCAGTTTGGGTATGATGTAACATTCAGGAGAATAAACTACATGAAAACTGGTGAACGGGTTGATTTTTCTTTCCCTCATCTGTGTCCATCATGGCGCCTATGCTAAGATAAGACGTTAAGATAGGCGATAAGGCGTTAAGATAGGCGTTAAAGCGTTGCGTGGGATTTCCCTTCTCTCGATGTAAGTATTGCTATGCATATAACCTCGAAGTACCTGAGGCATAGTCAGCACCTCTCAGACTCCCCTTTCTCTACTACTCTTAGTGCGCATGCTTACTCGTATGGACATCAGTCTGGCTCTACCCGATAAGAGCTTCAATAGTATACCACCCATGTTTGGATTCAATCTAAGGCTAATAGTTTACAAACGACTTTATGTGACCACTTACTCACTCGCATCTCTCCACCCCCCCCGTCCCCCTCCCCCTCCTCCTCCGCACACCTACACACATTACGCTCGAATAACTCTTCCAGGTAGCCTGTTTTTCAGACGACTCATTTGATGAGTCTCCATGTATCTAGCCCCATTGGTTCGCCGTACAGGGTTCCACTTCCGGTTGCGCATGCGCAGCCCTATTCTCGTAGCTCGCATTACCCTAGGGCGGAAGCCTGGTCCCAGGTGACTCATTTGATGAAATTCCCGTGTCTCTAGTCCCACTGGTCCTTCGTACAGGGTTCCACTTTGGGCTGCGCCTGTGCAGCCCTATGCGCTAACGCAACATACGGGTGGGAGTCTGGCAACTTGTTTGGTGAACTCCCCATATATCTAGGTCCTCTGGTTCCCGGTATAGGACATCTGGAGAAAATGATAAACTTCGTTTATGCTGGACAGACAGCTGGCGATATTGTTGAAGAGCCTGTTTGATGACCTGCATTCCGGGAGAATTCAATTAACATTGAAGTAACCGAAGGACTATTCATCCTCCCCACAGCGCATGCTCCATTTCACAGGCTCATTTATCATCCCTGCCTAAAATAGTGAAAGTTGACCTTTGCTACGTTGCTATGACGTATAGGGAAAACCCACGTATGCACGGTTCAGTTTGAATCCGGCCGAACAACTCCTTCAATTTTGCACATGAGCGAACTTCTTTTCATATGCTCTGTCCAGATAAATAGGGAAAATAATCTCCAGATAACTATTTTTAACGCTAGGTCAGTAGAGGTATTATGCAGACTTGAAAAGTAATCGAAATGTTCGACAAACCTCTATTTTACTATATATGATGTCGCTTCCGTCGATGCGCGCGCGGCCTCGAATCCACTCCAAAAATCTGACTTGTGGCTGGGGTATTATTAGACACCCAGCGAGGTGGTTGGGACTTATTAAGTAAAATCCTTGGGCAGATAACTCTTGCTGCATTTTTCCCACATGTCAATCAACATTAAAGTAACTAAGGACATATAAAGTCCAGGAGCTTTGACTCCTACGCACCATTATTATCCGGTATTGTGCCCATGCGCAAGGCTCAAAGTTTTATTTACCGTTTTAGTACAACTTGTATTGGTCAATTATTGTAACATATTTTAGAACGACATACAAATAGATTAAACAGCATTCTTTATATCGACATGGAGTATGTTAGTTCAGGTTGGAGAGGGAAGTAAAACAGTCAAAATACACACAATAGAATATTCGCCAATTTTTAGCTGTTCAAATCGCTTTTCGCCCGTCGTCCGTTCGTAAACAATTCTTGTTATCGCAATTTCTCAGGAACTACTGCATGGATATTTCTCAAATTTGGTACACAGATTCTCCTTGGGGTCTAATTGTGCAAGATACCCTTTCTGGTCCGATTCGAAAATCCAATATGGTCACGAGGCAGCCGTCTTGGATTTCCCCTAGAAACCTTGTTATCACGATTTCTCGGGAACTGCTGCATGGATATTTCTCAAATTTGGTACACAGGTTCCCCTTGGGATCTAGTTGTGCAAGATAACTTTTCTGGTCTGATTCCAAAATCCAATATGGTCACCTCGTGGCCATCTTGTATTTTCCCATGAAACTTTGTTATCGCGATTTCTCAGGAACTACTGCATGGATCTTTCTCAAATTTGGCAAACAGGTTCCCCTTGGGATCCAGTTGTGCAAGATACCTTTTCTGATCCGATTCGAAAATCCAATATGGTCACCAAGCGGCCATCTTGGATTTCCCCATGAAACTTTGTTATCGCGATTTCTTAGGAACTACTGCATGGATCTTTCTCAAATTTGGTACACAGGTTCCCCTTGGGGTCTAGTTGTGTCAGTTGTGATATCTTTTCGGTCCGATTTGAAAATCCAATATGGTCGCATGGCGGCCGTTTTGAATTTCCTCATGTAATTTTGTTATCGTGAATTCTCAGGAACTACTGGGTGGATCTTTGTCAAATTTGGTACACAGGTTCCCCTTGTGGTCCAGTTCTGCAAGATACCTTTTTTTTGTCCGATTCGAAAATCCAATTTGGCCACCAGGCGGATCTTTTGGATATTCCCATGAAACTTTGTTATCACGATTTCTCAGGAATTACTGCATGGATGTTTCTCAAATTTGGTACACAGGTTCCTCTTGGGGTCTAGTTGTGTCAATTGTGATATCTTTTCGGTCCGATTTGAAAATCCAATATGGTCGCATGGCGGCCGTTTTGAATTTCCTCATGAAATTTTGTTATCGTGAATTCTCAGGAACTACTGTGTGGATCTTTGTCAAATTTGGTACACAGGTTCCCCTTGTGGTCCGGTTCTGCAAGATACCTTTTTTTTGTCCGATTCCAAAATCTAATATGGCCACCTGGCGGCCACCTTGAATTCCCCCTTGATACATTATCATGAATTCCCCGGAACTACTTCATGGACCTTCCTGAAATTTGGTACACAGGTTCCACATGGAGCCTAGTTGTGCAAGTTACCTTTTTGGTCCAATTCGAAAATCCAAGTTACGCTTCAAATTAATACGATATTCCCATGTTGTGACATTTGGCGGATCAAACGGTGGGGCATATTCTATGTATTGACTATACAGAATATCCATACCAACACCTTCTTTTTCAAGGAGTTCAAATGATTCTGAATTAAAATGTATTTCTTCAAATTTTAAATCGGTTTACTTTAGTCCATGCCGTTGCAAGTGAACTGCCCCACCGTTTCATCTGCCGACGGGTTGGCTGCATGAAGGGACATCACTCTTGTGACGCAACGTCACAAAACGACAACTGTAGACTACTGCGTGTTTTGATCCAAGGGAGATAATCAGGATTCAGACACTTTCAGTGATTTTCAACATTACTGCACTGACCGAATGATCCTTCAGTGTTTAGTTGTGTACCATCTTACTGTTTTGGAACATGGTATATTGAAAGAGATATCTCAAACTAGCAAAGTAAACAGAACAGAATTAGCATTCCTTCCTAATTATAAAGTCTTAGGTATGTTTCAAAGCTCATGCCAAAGTGTCAAAGAAATTTGTCTTCGCTTCGAGTACCCAATGATGACACGTGCAAAAAAAATACTACACAACGAAGATGAAGGATCCTCCAAGCATTCACTTTCAGACTAACTTTGCTCATTTCAATATAACAATCGACATGAAGTACAGCCGTTTCTAGAAATCTTGAAACTCCTAAAACTCCTGAAAGATAACATCTTGGTGCTTTCCAGTCTCCCTTTTTCGATCTTTTTCGCTCAAATTCGGAATTCTACAATAGTCCGGGATGTTAGGGCATAAAAGGGACTGTTTGGTTCAGATTCTTCCAATAGCACCAAATTTGGCCCATTTGTCGCCCATACAATACCTTTTCGATTTTTGACGGGCGCCAAGGTAGTCGCCCCCTGGGGTCGCCATATTGGCTGCCACCCGGGTTAGAGGTCAATCGTATTTAAAACAACAAAATGGCTAGAATCATGAATAATACAGCTTTTAGTGGTTATCGGTGTCCGGGTATCTGATTCTGATCTTATTTCAACGATACGAGGTCAAGGTCACCCTAAAAGTCATTTTGGGTTCAAATTCGTCATTTTTAGGGGTTTTTAGTCGAGATATACAAACTAACTCATTTTATCGATTTTCGGGGTTGAGTAACCCGAATATGGCCATATTTTGACAATTTAAGGCAATATTGCATGTGAGGTTCACGACAGAGGTCACTCGAAACAGAGATCAACCGGAGGTCAATTATAGGAAACACCAAAAGGGCTAGAATCAACAATAGTACCATAGGGCTTTGTGCCATCGGAGAATTAGATTCAGACCTTATTTTGACGATTTGAGATCATGGTCACCTCATTTTGAGAACAAGAGGTCAAAGATCAACAGTTGCTACTAAAAACAATCGAAACAAGATTATTCAGGAACAAATGTTACTAAAATACTTCGGAGATGACGTATGCTGACAAAATGCTATAACTATGCCGCTACGTGCATTTAAATGTTCAAAATACTAAACAAAGACCGCTTAAGCAACAGTATACCAATGATTACTTTTACTATCTATGCCTTCTGGCTTGCGCTCGATGATGCCAGCAATAACTTGTCATCACCGACTTCGCATTTGCAGAGGGTCGTGTTTCGGACATCGGCACAGTTGCATTTGCACCTTCACGTGCATGCCTTGAGTCAGCCGCAGTGTATGAGAATAGCATATGCCATAGATGTGTCGCTGAGAGTGGTCCATAGCGGTTGCCATGTACTGGTGCAATCTTTGTGCCAGCTCCACTCACTGAAGTCAGGGGTTTCCTGCTGGAGTGAAGCAACTCCAGTAGAAACTCGCTTGCAGCAGCGCTCGCTTCACATGCTGCAAAAGCGCGGCTTGGGGGGTGGGATGTTTTCCAGCGATCTGGTTGCAGTAGTGAAGGTGATGCTTGGCCTCATTGACACCGGCTGCACCACATCCCTTGCTGTACATTAGTACGATGAAGCGTTCTATGAGCTCCATATGAACGGACTCGAGAGTGTCAGGATCATGCGTGAGAGCCACTAGTGTGTCGGTGGGCTTGTACAGGCTGCCCAGGCGGTCTTTTTGCCATATCCAAGAAACTGTGACGTCGCCTTGCACCCGTTAAGCTGTGAAAGAGAGGTAGTCCCACGGACTTTGACGGACCAAGACCGGAACAGATGGTTTGGACTGGAATGCCACAATACTTTTTCCTGAACTCCTAAAATCCCGAAGTATGAATGGATCAGCGGCTTCTTAAACATGTTAACAAAAAGGAACCGTTCACATTCATCAGCACACAGATCTCCAAGACTGACATGAGCGGACAGCTCCTTCTGTGTGCCCGTTTTGAGTCCGTGTTCTTCAACAGGCGTTGTGACCTCACAATACTTCAACCGTGCAACCATTCCGAGACGGACACCAGGGTCCTCCTGCATCTAGCACATGCCACGGAGGAGGGTCGTACAACAGCCTATGTTCGCATGATGGACAGCGATGTCCGGTCTTTGGAGACCCTCGGTCTGTCGGAACTCTTGGTGGACTTCGCTACTGAAAAAATTTATTGTGACATTCCAGTCCATACCATTTGTTCCGATCTCGGTCCGTCAAATCCTTGGCACCATCCCTTTTCCACAGCCTTACTGGGAGCGACCCGACTTCACAGTCTCTTGAGGGCGCAAGCCAGAAGGTATAGGTACTAATAATCATTGGTATATTGTTGCTGAAGCGGTCTTTGTATTGTATTTCGAACATTTAAATACACATAGCGGCGTAGCAGCATAGTTATAGCATTTTGTCGGCAGATGTCATCTCCGAACTATTTTGATATAATTTGTTCCTGAATAATCTTCGTTCGATTGTTCTTAGTGGTAACTGTTGATCTTTGACCTTTGACCCCAAAATGGGGTGACCTCAAATCTTCAAAAATAAGATCAGAATCGGAGAATGCCACAAACCTCTATGGTATTATTTGTGGTTCTTTTGGTGTTATACCTAAAATTGACCTCTGGTTCGGATGGCCTCTATCGCGACTCTCAAATGAAATATTGCCCCGAATCGCCAAAATAAGGCCAGATTCGGGTTACTCAACCCTGGAAACCAATAGAATGAGGCAGTTTATTTATCTTGCCCCGAAACCACTGATAATGGCGAATTTTTCCCCAAAATGACGTTTAGGGTGACCTTAAAGGGTGACCTTGACCTCAAATCGTTGAAATAAGATCACAATCAGATTCTCCGACCCCCAAAACCACTAAAAAGTGCTATTATTCATATTTCTAGTCTTTTTAGTTATTTAACTACGATTGACCTCTAACCCGGGTGGCGACCATACTGAATTTCGCCGAATATGGCGGCCCTAGGGGGCGCCCGTCTTGGCGCCCGTCAAAAATTGAAATAGTATGGTATGGGCGACATATGGACCAAATTTGGTGCTTTTAGAAGAATGTGAACCAAAAAATCCCTAACAGCCCTGACAACAAACAAAATTACAAATCAGTTGTTTGATCTTGGTAACAATGGAGAAAAAGATCCTCTTGTCATTACCTTAAAATTATCAGACAATGGTGATCGCCAAGATACTTCAGGATCTCTCGTTATATTTTCCAATAACAGTCTAAAAATACATACGATCAAGAATTACGCTTCCGGAGTTTCGAATTCCGTTAAACTGCACGCTATATGCAAATCAGACACTGGAGAAATTATTGTCTCCCTATAGTTACTCAATTTCACGAAGCTTTAATGTCGATTCTGGCAAGATTTGTCGACATTTTTATATCTTATCTTGTCAGTCAGTTTTGTTTTCGGCTAAAAATACACTGTGCCATTCCAAAATTGTTTTCGGCTAAAAAAAATACACTGTGCCATTCCAAAATTTCCGCAGCTCTCAGAGTCAGTTATATAATCGGCCAATTCTATGTACGCTGCGAGATTGTGTTCTTTGTTGTTATAAACGCGTGCTTTCCCAGACAAGTATATGTGTGAACTTCTCGGTTGAGGTACTAATTTAAATGAAGCTGTGCTATCCATACAAATGTTTCTCTGGTTTAAATAACGCATTTATGTATTTCTTGCTTGATCTAGGTTCTAACGCCAGTTGTTGATGTGGTGGAAGGGGAAGATGTTGAACTGCAGTTTCAGTCAACCTTACCGATAACTTGCGATCCAATTTTCCGGGGAAGTATTTCATGTGGGCTCAGTGTTTCCACTGTAGCAAACACGCCTACTAACGTGGAGAGTCTATGCCGAGGTGAATCACAATTAGACGTGGCCAACTGTGGCTTTTGGATCCCGGAGAGTGGAAAGCTGCAGTCTAACCAAACAATGATCGTGAAGACGCGTCATGACGAATCCTATGCGAATACGAACTCACAGTTATTGCTACGCGCAAACAACCGAACCTACGGTGATATTTGGAACGATGTCGAACTGCCAAAAATCTTAGTAAGTTTAATGTTTTATATTCACGTCAACTTTATGTACGAGACCATTGTGCAGCTCGCATACATAGCCGTCTACAACTCGATGTTCATACAATTATGTACTCGATACTCTTTCTGAGAAGACATTGCAAAATATTTTTAAGTAGAATAACACGAAAGAAAAGCTTGGGGAATGGAGACAAGGTTTGTGTGCATTTTTGTAACTCTATGTTTTCGAGCAAAAGGTTGAAGATTTTATATATTTATTCCAAACCCTTAATAGTTCCTCTGATTTCTTAATTTCTTTTTTCTTTCAGTTTCCCAAGATTTTGATATGAATTAATTGCCAATAAAACCATATGTGGCTTAGCCATTTTATGTTATTTCAGCCATTCCTTTTGAACATAGTGGGGGGGGGGGGGGGGGGGGGGGGGGGGGGGGGAGGGTAGATTGTGAAGCCCTTGAACATCCAAAAGTGAAATACAGGCGAAAGCGTCTGAAGTGTCAATAGTCCAGCCGAGTCCCTACGTTGAGTAATAACCAATCCTTTTCGATTTTATTATTGGGCAAAGGTTCCCTCGACGCACCAACCGGTGCACTGCTGCGTGACTACCAGCGTGAAGTACCTTGTGTGGTTTAGGCAGTATTCTCTCTCCCCCTTACTGCGCTTCAACTGTCCATTAAACATTATGTATGACAGATTATTTCGCATCCCTCCCTAAATATTTGTCTGACCCATTGGGCTAGGGGGGTGGGGGGCTGGAACACTGTACCCTCGGGTCAAGCTCTACCAGAAAGTGTAAAAAATCCAAGATGGCCGCTTTGATGACGCCATAGTGACGTCATCTTCAAAAGAGGCATTTTTTGGTCGATTCTTCGGTGAGATTTTTCGATTTTTTTTCATGTTTTCATTGTAAAAACTACATAATGAATTAGTAAATAATAGTCTGTTGCAAAACAAAATAGATTTTGTCCAATTTTATCGAAGAAAGGCAGGAACTTTGGAGAAAATTGACGAAAACATCACTTTTCTGATACACCACATGGTCGCTATCTAGAATTTGCCCATTGTTCTCTACTCGAGGTGTTATGCAAATGGACCCAAAATGACTCCAAAAGGATAAACTAAAAGTCCTGGAGGGTCAGCTTTCATTTTCTTTCCGTTCCGGAGATAGGGGAGAAAATTTGGTAGGAGGGCACAAGACCCCCACCCCCCACCTTCCTACCAAACTTTCTCCCCTATCTCCGGAATAACAAGAAAATGAAACCTGATCCTCCCCGATTTTGTATTTAAATGTAGCGGATTTGTGCAAAATTGCCAATCTCTAGGCGAAACAACACCCCTTCAAACATATGAATCCAGCCCAGGAGCAAATACTTTTACATCTGGTCTATGTAAATAGATAGCTCTTGTCCAAAAACAGCTTTGATTTTGAACTGGCTGCATATGTTTATATTATTCAATTGATGCAGTCTATTTGACATCATGTGCCACTGATTCCGCGAGGGTGGTATGCAAACCATTATCGAGGTGATAGTTCATCCAATTAAATAATCACAAATCGAACGTTTTCTTTTAATTTAACCGAGGTAAACATCATGACAGCGATATACAGATTAAACGGTGAATAGCGTAGAAAACATTGTTTCTATTGCTTTGTTTTCGTTGTCGGGGTCCTGTTTATGAGTTCGATACGCGTATACGGCGAGCAGTCCCAACATACCGTATCCGGATACCACTGTGATCATCCGAGATTACAAGCGTCTGGTCCGTCATTCATAATTCAGCCGTCGTTCATTAAAGAATATCCGCGTCCATACTTCAGAGATCTATTCCATATTCCATGTAACAGTATTAGCACCAAATTCAAAAAGACAATCATAGCATACATAAAGATAAGCTTGTTTCCTGCAAGAGAGAAGCCGTCAACAGTTTTCAATGATGCCAGCAAAGGCATCATGATGTTCCAAAAAAAAAATCCGTAACGCCGATAAGTATTCTTAATCCTTATGATATTCGCTGTAAAGCCGTCATCTAGAGAATGATGTATCTCAGTCACGCTTTGATTGACTGTTCATATGAGCATCATGGGGATCTTGAAGTACATGGGTTGATATGGCCCCTAGCGCAGGGTTAAGCGGAATTAGGCACAAGTTACGCCATAGGCGCCATAGATTTTGCACGCTACGCTCTAGAAGCTATGAAACGACCAATTTTAACCATATCTGTCCAGGCGTGGAGAATTCCCCTCCCCCCCGCCAATTATTTTTCTTAACCCTTGAGCAAGTGAACTGAATCTTACCACACTGTACTAATATCTTGAGCATGGGATAAAAAAAGACCGTGTATGGTCGAAATGTCAAACATCAAGCTCACAGTCACTGTGGACCACAGATCTGGAAATCATACTAGTAGAAAATCACATAGATTCAATTAGTGGGAAGCGATCTCGGTTAACAACATTCAGGTTAAAGGTCAAGATCACTGACCACTAACCCGCTGAGATCTGAAAAAAACATGAACGCAAGAGTACACATGGGAATTGAAAAATACATGTACAGCCACTGAAAATTCGCACTAGAATTTCGTAGTTCTGCCGTCTTTTTTACCAAGCAGATCAAGATGATTTTGTAGGCTGATATTCTTAATTACTACCGTTCAGCCATTCGTCGAAATAAATCTATTAATATAGTCAAATTCAGAAATTATTAGTAGAAACCAAATTCTAGTAATAAGATATTAAATAGTTTCGATAAGATGATTGTGATTTTTTTGATCCAGGGATTTGTAACAATCATTTCTAATTTCTTTACTTGAATTGCATTGTATCTGGTTGTTCGTCTCTCTTGTAAAATGTAATATATTTTGTAGATAAATATACACGACCGCAGTAGGATGCTAAAGGGAAGCACATGTACGTCCATCAGTGATCCACACATCAAGACATTCGATGGCACGTAAGTGGTCTATTTGTCAAATTTGGTTTATATCAATCAATATATTTCAGTTTCTTTTACTCAACTATTCTAGGTTGAGAAGTAAATTTATGTTAACGGAAATATCACCTATTTTTGCATATAAGTTGGCGATAAACTCACCATACTTTTTACTAGGTTATTAAGAAAGTCGGTCAAATATTAAAAGGATTCGTGATATGTGTTGTATCTCAGGTTAGCTTTTATTGTACCTAACACAATGCTAGTCTATGGATAACAACTTCTTTATTGCTGCATTGTGTTATATACGCCGACTTCTAAATAGCATTGTGTTATATACGCCGACTTCTAAATGCCTATCAAAGAAATTTATTGTACCTGTTCATGTGGCATGTAGACGATAAACAGAAAATTATACGAGAGTTTACGGTAATGCATCTCTTCAGCATGGTTACATCATCTGTCATATATCAACGATAAATCGCTTCTAAACCATTAATGCTGTGTCTGTTGTTCTTCCTTACTAAGTTTGAATTCCATATATATTTAGTAATGTTCATGACGGTGCTTATCAAATTCACAGAGCATTAAACTATACACGCCAAATGCGTGTCAATTACGTATACTATGGTGGTGTTGTTGTAACTACAAACTCACAAAAGTTCTTGGCCTTGTCAGCGGTCTACATCGTTCTTCCACAAGTCCTGTCTCGTCCACGCAGAACAAGATATAGGTCAAACCTGAATACATCAGCTCTATTCGACCAACTTTCCGATAAAACAGTAAAATTTCTCACTTTTCACTGTAACGCAAGACTTTCATTTCACGCTCTCTGCCATGTTACTTTTCACAAAACTCAAATCCATAACTGTCCACACCGGTTATGGAAATCGGACTAAGAAATAATCATAATCACGGACTTCAATGGGAACCGGACTAACTGTACCCTAAATTCCCGGCCCCTTAAATGGGAAGTAAACCTCTTACTGAACATTTAACCAACTCGTCATGCTATTCATTAGAAACATCTCCAAAAATCTCCCGAACAACTGTGAAACAACAAAATAAAATTAAAAATAATTACGGTAACGTTCAGTGTTCAATGATTGTTCATAGTTCGTTTCAGTCTCAAAGTCAAGTCAAATTCTGTCGCACAAAGTTTCATGGTTCAAGCGTTAACCGACTCTAACAAGCACAGTTTGTCAACAGGCCTGTTTAAGACCACCCATCTGGTTTTCACTTCAACGGACCGTACCAGCCCATCTTTCCCAGGAAAGGTTTTCGTAACTCGCGCGAGTGGCCAGTTCCTTCTGTGCGTGTTTTCATTCATTACTAGAACAACATCACCCTGCTGAATGTTTCTCCTCGGTTCAAACCATTTCTGGCGCAGCTGTAATGTTGGAAGGTACGTACCCACCTCTTCCAAAATTGATCCGCTAAGAATTGAACGTGTTTGCAGCGTTTTCTGTAAGTGTCACATGTCCCGAACTGTCCCTAAGGAAACTCTGGACCAGATCGGGGTAACAGCAAATGGTTCCGTAAGCGGTTCTAGTTCCTTTGGATTATCAGAAACCACAGTGATGGGTCGACTGTTCACGATCGACTCAGCTTCACACAATACCGTGCTTAGTCCCTCATCATCCAGGTGTTGATCCTTCAACAATGCCTCTAATACCCGTCGAACTGATCTGATTTGTCTTTCCCACACACCGCTCATGTGTGACGCGAAAGGGGGTTGAATTCCCACTGGATATTCTGCTGTCGTAAGTGGTCCTCTATTTTCTCTTGGTTCCAATCTGCAATCGCTTGGCGTAGTTCCCTTTCAGCTCCTGTGAAATTTGTTCCATTGTCTGAACGGATTTTCTCCGGTCTTCCTCGCCTACACTGGAATCGCGTAAGTGCATTAATAAAGGAGTCTGTATCCATGAAATCCAACTTCTCTATATGGATTGCCCTAATCACCAGACACGTGAACAAACACCCGTAACGCTTCACCTGACTCCGGCCCCTTTTCACCTGGAACGGACCGAAACAATCCACGCCAACAAACGTGAACGCTGGTTTGTCCGGAGTAACACGGTCTACTGGTAGATTTACCATTCTTTGGCCACCAAGTCTTCCTTGTCGACGCTGGCAAACAACACACCCTTTCAAAACTCTGTTCACAGCAGGGCGCGCCTTGATGATCCAACACCGTTGTCGTATCTCTGCCAGAACATGTTCTTTACCGGAATGTCCTAACAGTTGGTGATAGTGGCGTATAATCAAAGTAACTACCGGATGACTTTTCGGTAGAATCATTTGATGTTTGGCATCACTGGTTATTGGAGCAGCTTGTAGACGTCCTCCAACACACATGATTCCCTTGAAGTTCTTCATCGGTTCTAGTTTATAGATGGAACTGGATTTCTTCACTATGCTGCCATTGCAAAGTGATTCGAGCTCTTCGGTGAAGTGTTGTTTTTGGATTAGTTTGACAGTTGCTTCTTCTGCCGCTTTGATCTCAGACACCTTTAGGCCACCTTTGTTCCACTTAAAAGGTCTTGTATCTTGAGATCTGGACTTCTCCAATAACAGTTCCCTGAATCGAAGAAGCCATGCCACGCACTTCCTCAGTCTGTACCAAGAAGAATATCGGTTGAAGAGTGTCTCGAACACGTCTTGACTTTCCACAGTGTTGTACGAAGTAGCTTCTCGCTTTACCTCTTTATCATTATCAAGGTGGTCTGTGGCCCAAACTGGCAATGACGGCCACTCGGTTTCGTCTTTGGAGAGGAAATCAGGTCCTTCTATCCATCGTTTACTGGTAAGTATATCATCTGCATCGAGGCCTCTTGAAGCGTCATCAGCTGGGTTGCTTGCAGAATCAACGTGTCTCCACTGATCCGGGCTGGATCCATCGTGGATCGTGGCAACTCGGTTCGCGACGAACATCTGGAATCGCCGTGTCGTACTTCTGATGTAGTGCAGCACAATCATGCTGTCTGTCCAGAATGTGGAACCATGAATATCCAGTCTCATTTCCTGGCGCAGCATACCATCTACCTTGACCGCTAAAACGGCCGCCGAAAGCTCCAAACGCGGAATCGTCATCTGCTTAATGGGAGCTAACCTCGACTTTCCCATTACAAAAGCACAGTGAATTTTTCCTTCGGAGTTGACGATTCGGAGGTACGAGACGGTACCATAGCCTTCGAGTGAAGTATCAGAAAAGTAGTGAACTTGACACTGTACGATCTGTCCAAATCCATCTGGTACCACGCATCGATCAATCTTGAATTGCTCTAGTTTCGGCAGTTCTTCTGTCCACTTATTCCAATTTTGTAAGTTGCTCTCTTTCAAGGGTTCGTCCCAACCTTTGCTGGATTTACACTCGTCTTGAAATAGTTTCTTGGCTTGAAGCACGAACGGACACACAAATCTAAAAGGGTCATATATCGAACTGATGATGCCCATCAGCCCACGGCGAGTGTTGGGTCTGTCCTTCAGATGAATTCTGAACCCAAACTGGTCGGTCTCCGTATCCCAGAGTATGCCCAATGCCCGTTCTACAGGAAGCGACTTTGCGTCAAGTTGTTTCACTTCTTTCGCTCTGTGGTCCTGTGGGATTGACTCCAGCACTTCTCTGTTGTTACTGACCCACTTGGTTAAATTGAAACCACCAGCTTGTAGTAGTAAGCGAAGTTGCCTCACTAAACTGACTGCCTCACCTACAGTATCCACAGATTTCAGGCATAGAAGTTCTCGTTGACTGCTTGAGAAACTGCAGTGTCAAAATCGACCACGTGGTCTGCTGCTGTACGACGTAATGCACAATTTGCACAACTGGGCGACCAAACGCCACCAAAAAGGTGAACAGTCATTCGGTACACTTCTGGTTCTTCAGAGATGTCATCGTTTTCCCACCAAAGAAATCTCAAAACATCTCGGTCAGCAGGAGTGACTTTAAGTTGGTGGAACATACCTTCGATGTCACCTATCACAGCCATTCGATTTTCCCGAAAACGCAAGAGTACACCTATAAGAGTATTGGTCATGTCAGGACCTTGCAAGACCACGTCGTTTAGGGACATACCCATGTACTTTGCAGCGCAATCGAAAACAATCCGTAGCTTGTCAGGTTTGTTAATGATTGTAACTCCATGATGAGGAAGATACCACGTCTTCCCTTCGGCTGCCAGTAGTTCTTCTTTAGGGACCTTTTCAGCATAACCCTTGTCAATCAAACCATGAATCTCTGACCGGTATTTCTGGAACAAATCCGAATGTCTTTCCAACTTTTTCTGAAGTGAGTCGAGGCGAGATTTTGCAACCGCATAGTTATTTGGCACACACGGAGTTTGATTCTTGAACGGAATGTCCATCTGATAGTGCCCATCTACAAATTCAATAGTGCTCTCCCATATAGCAAGAGCTCTTTTGTCATTCAGAGACATCTGTGGGCTACTGTCAGCAAGACTCTCACACGTCTCCATCTTCCAAACCTCTCGACTTGAGACTGCAGAAGCTGATCAGCACGAACAAAGTTGAAGACAGCTGTACCCTGACCACCTGTGTGAAGAGGTCCATTTAATGTCCACCCGAATACAGTCCTGGTGGCACATGGCTCATTTCCTGTACCCCTTCTGACCTCAATCGGAATCAATGCCGTGGGTACATCCTATCCGATTAGTAGTGTCACCCTTTCCCCATCAACTTTCGGAAACTTGATTCCATTCAAATACGGCCACATATCAATGTCTTTTTCACCAACCACATTGTCCTTCAGAACAGGCAACTTGGAAGTTGAGAACACATGCGGAATCAGCTACTTCTAAAGATGCTAACATAGTTTCTGATACACTGTTCTCTTTACCTAATGTAGTGAGAGTCAAAGTTGTATTGCTTCCATTTACCCCAAGTATGTCAACCAATGCCTGAGAGCAAAATGTGTTAGTACTCCCACTCTCCAACAGCGCATAAGTAGTAACGAACGCTTGATCCGCGTTGGCTCGGACTTTCACCGGAACTATTGGTAGGGCAACTTTACTCATACCCGACCCCGTAGCTTTACATGTGGAACTGTGGACTCTGGCATTTTCATTAGAAGATTTATCTCCCTTACTCTCTGAGGCTGTATATTTCTGCTGATATGGGAAATGTAGGAGTCTGGAATGTGTCTTTGTACACCCTTGAATTGAACAGCGACTTGGCTTCTGACAAGACGTTGACATGTGCTTGGGAGAAAAGCAGTTGAAACAAAGTTTCTTCTCTCGAACAAACTCTAACCTTTTGTCCGGGTTCATTTCTTTGAACTGTTCACATTTAAACAGAGCATGGCTACCCAAACAGAGGTGGCATGGGGGAAAGTTACTAGCATCTTGTTTATCTGAACTAGACTTTGATCCGTCAGCACTGACCTGAATGTTGAAGCTAGCTCCCAGTTTCCTACCAGAATTTGAAGCTTTCGTGAAGATTCCTTTTGTTTCCTTATTTCTCATGTCTGAGGTGGTTCCAAGCACTGGATCATTCGCCTCTCGTGCTGCCATTTCAATGAAATCTGCCAGTAACTTGATGTCACGATATGTACCTTGAATCGTCAGTATGTCTACCACTTTCTTACGCCATCTTCCTTGCAGATAGGTTGGAAGTTTCTCAACCAGACTGACCATTCTGGTTTGGTTGTCAACCTCACTCAACTTGCCAATAGCGTTTAAAGTCAACATGCATGTTCGCATATCATCTGCATATGTACGAAGAGCTTTCTTATCATAAGGCTTGATACAGGATCTCTCGGTCACTTTCTTGATCCAAGCCTTCGAAATCACGTATTCGTTTCCGAATCTCTCTTTCAGAAGCATCCTGGCTTGAGTGTAGCCTTCTTCAGGGGACATTAAAGAACAACACTGTATAACATCTATGGCCCGTCCGGTACAGTATTGAAACAGCCGGTTGAGTTTAACATTGTCGCCGACGGTTGTCATCCCCACACTGTTAACAAATGTTCTAACGAACATCCAGTATTTCAATGGATCGCCATTGAATGTCATCATCTCTGTCTTTGGCAGTTCTACGACGTCTAACATCTGTTTTTGCAGTAGAACAATTCTCTCCTCAGCTGTTAATGCTGTTTCCATAACAGAATTTCGA
>JAVTVY010051977.1:0-25868 GCA_036873755.1 Hanleya hanleyi
CATTTCACGTTTCACTTAAAGGGGAATGTTATCGCCGGACCTATGTAAACGTTAATATATACCTTGATACTATAAGAAATCGACTATATAGTTTTCCCCCCGATCTCCGAACTTCAAAACGGTAAATTTGGCGATTTAAACGCGTTCCTACCACGAGCCTGTCAAAGTGGTGACCTTTGACCCATGACGTCACAGAGTGAACCAGTCCGCCATAGCATTAGCATTAGCATACGTAAACAAGTAAAATCTGCTCCAATATTTTTCGATTTTTCGACTGTATTCTCGTACTTTGGAGGCATCATACCTCGTCGGTGTGTTGTTGGAGGGTGTTGCAACACGAAATGAGATGGATTCAAGTCGCACCCGTGGCCAAACGACGAAAAATCGGGGAGAAATGTATACAAAACAAAATTTATGCAAAACTCAAGAGTGTGGGGAAAGCCGACGAAATGGTCTCGCATTTGTTCCGCTCACTTCACTGACGACAGCTATGCAACAACAGAGATGGCAAGAATGTGTGGATGTCCCCCTATACTGATAGAAGATGCTATTCCCAAGATCAGACAAATAAATCTTTATCAGAAAAAGAAACACAGACAACCCCTCAGTCTGCCGGAGTGCGTGAGTTATACAGGGACGACCCATCTCGTGGACTCGGCAAGCGACAACCCGTTCCCGCAGACAAGCACTGTAAAACCCCCTGGATGTTTTGGCCCACACCGCTTCCATCGTCCCCTCTGCTGAAGTAGACCATAGATTTAATCTTCCACTCTTGAAATTTTGGATCACTCCCACGGTTTGATAGACCAGCCAATCCTGAATTCTTTTTCATATGCCCCGTCTTACAGCTATTAACTGAACTGTAATAATTAATGTACTTAAGATCGACCCACAGTCTTTTAATCAACTTATTCCAGTATATCGGAAATTCATGTCTGGGACAAGCTTATTCTGATTATTTGGTGTCCTTGTGTATCTGATTCTCCATGTGAGCACATACATTGTATGTTATTTTGATACAATAAATTGATATTGATCACCTGGAAGAGTAATTGAAACTAACAGAAAGGTGTGAAGCAAACAATATTTTTATGAGAGGGTGTCCAAGAGTTAGAGTGAAAGAATTAAGGTTTAACATCGAGCGTTCAGAAATAAACTGGGCTTCTCCACAGGTGAGTTATTGTTGTTAACATCAAATAGCTTCCTTTGGAATTGAAACTTTGTTTTCATTTGGGAGGACTTATCCACAGGTATGGATTAGCTCCTGTTTTAACATCAAATCGCTAACAATAATTGACAAACACATAATAAAATTAAGCATGTAAACAAGCTGGCCTGCCACGGTATAACAATCTGTCCGTCCCGTAAGAAATTACCAATAATGAAATATACAATGCCAATAAACACACATTTAAATATAAAGGCGTAAATAACTACATAGTATGCTCTTACAATAGCGAATTATCGGTAGATTTCAACACTCCAGCAGACCATGAAGCTAAAAAGAGAGAGCTCCATGGTCAGAGCTTGTACCGCTGTCTGTGTTATCCGCCATGTTTGACTCTGGCCGCTTCACTATGTGACGTCACAGGGTAATCGCCGGGTGGATTCACTGGGGGTAAAAATCAGGCACTTTGGCACCGTATTTCAGGATATTGCGTCATCGCTAAAATTTTGAAAAAAAGCTAAAAAATAAAGCAGGCCACAGGGAACTGTTTTTTCATCAGTTTTAGCCTTTCAAAAATTGTGATAACATTCCCCTTTAAGTATTTTCTAATTATATATGTATACGATTTCAATAGTGAACGTGTTGAAAGTATATTTAAATATTTGTGATAGTTAAAGTGATCTTAAATCCTCTAGTATAGTTTCCATAATAATAATAATAATAATAATACTTTATTTACGGAGGGGATTCAATTAGTACAAAACCAATCTTCCTTGAGTCCCTCACACTCGCCCTTACACACAAGTCATTCACACACAAACAAAATAGGAAATGAATTAAAGTAAAATAGAGATGAGACAGAAAATATGAACATACAAAAATACAGCAGAATTGAGTGGCATAGATCTTAAGTCACATCTGCATACATTATGTACAGGCATGGAAATACGCTATAACTACATACATGTATAACTAATTACTACAGTCATGGAATTTCAAACATTGACATGTACATACTATAAATATTTTGACAGAATGAAACTTTCCATGCGTTTTTTGAATACATTTATGTTGGAAGATCTCTTTATATCCAGAGGTAACTGATTCCAGAGAGTCACGCCAGAGTATTTGAAGGCATGTTTGTATGTTTCAGTATTGGGTTTGGGTGGAACAAGATTTTGGGTGGCCGTGGAACGTAATGATTTCTGGTAAACTGATGAAGTGGATGTGAATTGCTTAGCTAGATACTCTGGTGCTAGGCCATGTAAACATTTGTACATAAGTATGGATTTGTGATATTTTATTCTGTCATCAATTGTCATCCAGTTCAAATTTTTAAACATTTCCTGACTTGGTGTATTAAAATGGGCATCAAGGATAATTCTGGCTGCTCGCTTCTGAAGGCGAAGGATACAGTCAAGTGACTCTCTGGAGCCAGATCCCCATACTGAGCAGCAATAATCAATGACAGGCAGAACATAGGCATTATAGTACAGGATTCTTGCATGATGTGGCAAATATTTCTTAATATTTTGCAACAATCTCAGTTTCGATGATATCAGCTGGCACTGTCTCTGGACATGTTTATCCCAGCACAGTTTTTCATCAATGATTACACCTAGTAATTTTTGTTCAGAAACATTTTCAATTTTGTTTTGGTCAAATTGGATAGAAAGATCCTCTTTGAACCTGGCCAACTTTGGTCGAGATCCTATTTTCATACATTTAGTCTTATCAAAGTTTACTGCCATAGTATTGTCTTTGCACCATTGTAATACTGTGGCACTTTCGTTGTTTAATTTCCTTTCAACATCAACTAAATCCTTAGAAGATGTAGAAATGGTTGTGTCATCTGCAAATAGGTCTATGATGCACTGTTGGACATGTAAGGGTAGGTCATTAATGAAAATCAAAAAAAGCAGGGGTCCTAGAATAGATCCCTGTGGTACCCCACATTTTATGTCCCTGAAGTCCGATTTTACACTTCCCAGACATACTTTTTGTTTTCTAGAGGAAAGATAACTTTCCATCCATGACAGAGACTTGTTAGCTATATTGTAACAGGCAAGTTTCTTGAGTAACAATTTATGATTTACAAGATCAAATGCTTTTCTGAGATCAATATACATCACACCAGTTATGTTTCCTTGATCAATTTGAGAGAGCCATTCATCCACAATTTTTGTCAGCGCTGTTTGGCAGGAGTGTTTAGAGCGAAAACCTGACTGAAGTTCATGAAGCAGATTGTTTTCATTTAAGAAACTTGTCAACTGACCAGCAACATGTTTTTCTAAAATTTTAGAAATGGTGGGTAATATAGAGATTGGCCTGTAATTGTTTGCAGCAGTTTTCGGGCCATTTTTGTGCGTTGGGGTAATTCTGGCATGTTTAAGTTCTTCAGGAAATATGCCGGTTCCGATGGATTGGTTAAATATATAGGTGAGAGACTGGGAGATAAATGGTGCCGATAGTTTCAGGAGTCTGGGACCCATCAAATGAAAGACCGTTGTGAACAGTGTCGGAAAATATTTATTGTAATTTTTTTAGATTTTATGGCATTCTATGGTGGTGTGTTGCAATCATATTTAGGTCCAGTGATGTCACACTGCCTTAATACATATATTTCAAACTGTGTGTGCACTTTCCAATGTCTGATTCAAGCTTAATGTGTGTATACTTTGAGTTTCAACACAGACTCACTGTTCCAGTGTGCATGTTTCACCAAAATCTGGGAGATGGTAACTCATAAGTGTCAAGTCAGTCTGAATCTTGTATTTAATTTCTCCGATTTTTGTGAAACATGCACATTGGAACAGGGAGTCTGTGTTGAAACTCAAAGTATACACACCTTAAGCTTGAATCAAGCATTGGAAAGTGCATACACAGTTTGAAATACATGTATGTGTATTAAGGCAGCGTGACATCACTGGACCTAAATATGATTGCAACAGACCACCATAGAATACCATGCTTTATTTGCAGTTTACTCTGTGAAATAAAATCGTAAAGAAGTACAACAAATATTTTCCGACACTATTCGCAATGATCTTTCATTTGATGGAAACTATACTTGAGGGTTTACGATCACTTTAATGAAGATAGTGTTCTCAATCAATTATCAGTTCCATTTTAGCAACATTTATTTATAATTTGCCATATTGAGATCATGACCGGTATGGTTTTAATGACATTTTTCATGTAACCTTTCTATTTTTATGAGTTACTGGTACAGGTTTCATTTATGGAATGACTGATTACATGTACCCGGTATTATCATCTGATATTTCATATCCTGTATCCTGGTTCACAAGTGTACATGGATACTTTGACATCTGTTGTGATAGATTAGCAGCTTGATGAATTTACTGATTCAAACCACACTAGATTGACCTCAGTATTTTGTGTTGAACCGATAAGGAAATAAAAATACCTTCCATCTGCATATGAGTCAAAACACGTGATATTGTCTGAACTAAGCATCACCCCATCCCGTAACCCAATTCTGCTAATTTCATCGCAACATAGGCCTACTCATATGAAGCAGCCACTTTATCTTGGATGGATTGTGACCTTTTCAGGACTGTGTCCCACCCTTATCTCTTAAATCATGCTTTGCCCCATCCCGTGCATCCTTGTATATTTTTGTCCCCAGCCACATAAGTTGTCAGGCATGTCAGGGGGGAGAGAGTTAGAAACACCGGGCATCCATAATTCCATCTTTCCCTCTTTCATTTCCATTACACATTTCTCGTCCGATCAATAACTCAAGAACTGTTGAACCTATCCACTTCAAAGTTGGAGAGTGTCTATGTCAAGGCTGAGAAGATGGTTGGGATCCCTTTTCAGTTACATGTGTAACCCAAGATGGTCAACATCAGCCATCTTGGATTTTCAGCATTTGGATCTTCAAATATTTCTTGTCCAACCAATACCTTGAGAACTATTGAACTGATCAACTTCAAGGGCGATTCCATGTCACGTAAGTTACATTTTCATTCCCGCTGGGGATGCATTTGTAACATCTGCCACAATTAACAGCCATGACTACACCAATAACAAAACAAATCACTTAAATAAAAGTATTTCTTATACTCTGAATAAGTTTTCGAGTAATTTCAATCAAATTAATTTAGCATCTGGGCTTAATTAAAAAAGTGTCACGTAAGTTACTCAGAGAATTAGGGCAGATTTGGTTCATTTGACGTATGTTAATAATTCTCTGATTTGGTTGAAAGAATCTTTAAAGTTCTCACCTATGGCGATAGCTTGAACAATGAATTAGTAGGTATCTGTATAGCTGCCATCTGTCACTTTGCCATATTTTACCACAAGGGTTGTAAAAATTGTTAACCAGTGTCACGTAAGTTACAAATGTGTGTCACGTAAGTTACATGGGATGGGTTTCTGGACTATTTATTCAGGAAATACTTGCATAAATGTTTAGAAATTGAAAAATACAATGTACTTATACAGGAATAACAATTTTTGGGATACTTAACTGTTCGTTGTTTTCTAATTAATTACCAAACTCATTACCATATTTTCAGTAAAAACATTGGAATTGTTTATAGGATTGGACCCTTCACTTAGTCTGCAAGGACAGTTTAGAATATCTTAAATGTATACTTTTAGTGGTAACAATATTAGAAATACTTAATAGTTTGATTTGCTTTTGACAAAAAATTCTTCATAGTTTACATGGTTTTGTATATGTAACTTACGTGACAATTTTTGTAATGTCACGTAAGTTACACAACTTCACCCCTCTGAATTTCTATTCAACTATTTGTTTTTTACCAAGTTAAGAGATGTATGTTCCTAGTGGACATGAGGTAGTTTCATTGATGGAAGAGGTTTTTTATATGTATTGCCTATATTATCTCTTGACAAAATGATCAATGAAAATTTGTCACGTAAGTTACATTGTGATAATCGGATTGAATATTGAGTGAAAATGTCTTGCCAACTTCGCAAATTTGGCATGTTTGCATGTTAGAATACATCATTGTTAGTTACTAACATCAGATATAACCAAACTGAGAGGAATATACTCCAGGTTATACATCTTATTTTGAGGCCTACTAGAAAATCACATTTTATGGCTGTCCGAGTTTGCTAGGTGTTTCAATGGTATTTTTTTCTAGACTGTGGACCAATCAGTGACAAAAACTTCATTTTGTCTTAGTTCAGGCACTGGTTGATACAAAAAATCAACAGATGTCCCAATCCTAGCAGTTTGAAATTTGAAATCTGTCGTGGAATCGCCCTTCAAGCTTGGATTGTGTCTTGATATCAGTGAGAGAACGCTTGGGGATGCTTTTCAGGTACCTGTGTGATCCAAGATGGCTGATATCCAAGATGGCCACCATCAGCCATCTTGAATTGTCAGCAGTTGGATCCTTACAGATCTTTTGTCCAACCAATAACTCGAGAACTATTTAACCGATCAAATTCAGACTTGGGGAATGCCTTGCCATCAGTGAGAGGAAGATTGGGATTGCTTTTCAGTTACCTGCAAGATAGCCACCCTCAGCCATCTTGGATGCAATCCACCATATCTAGTGCTGTTGGACCTCTATGGTAGATCATAATGGCAGTCAATACTCCACTAGACTGGATCTAATGAATCTCCCAGGGCTCAGTGGCCACCCTGTATCATAACCAAGATACCCAGAGGTATGTCCTGAACCTGCCCCACTCTGACCCCCTAAAGTATTGCCCCATACCCTAACCCTTTATATTCTGAACGCTTACAACATAACACCTGCATATGCTGAGGTATGGATCCTGAACCCCCATTTTGCCCCACAATAGTGTTGCCTGTTGCCCTAGGAGCAAGCCATTGGAGCTTTTAAGATGCTAGTTATCTCATTGGTTAACCACAGTTTTTTTTTTTTACCGCAGAAATTTACATCAGTTCTGTAAAATGTAACATTTCATTTCTTTGCAGCCAAGGCTGGGAAAGGTAAAGGTACTGGACCAATTGACGGTAATTATGCCTAATTTATCCGGGTCGATTACTAAACTCTTTATAACCACATTCATTTTAATGACAAAGTTGTCCGAAAGAAATGTACCTGATACTGCCATTCTCTATCCATCATGTTCATTATAATATAAAATTTATAATAAAGACACATTTACCTGTAACAAATGTGGCCATTATGGAGGCTGACTGTAGTATATGGGATGGGATTGCAGGTAGGAAGTAGAGCTACATTATTGCTGCTGTCACAGAATCAGAAATTGTATTCAGCTGAGTCCATCGATACAGGGACTCATGGGCACCAATAGTCATCAATAGTCTCTTGTTATAAAGGATGTTTTGTCATCGCTCTGAAATTTCCAGCTACCAGTTTTACCTCTGTCAAATTTGGCCAAAGATGTGTTGTCATCTTAAAGAGTCGACCATGTGTCTATATTTGATTTGGACACATCTCTTGAAGGATTATAGGCTCCCCAACCGCATAGAACAGTTGCAGCTGGTGATGGGTAAGAAACCTGTTGAAAATGGCCAACAGTGACTAATTTAAAAAAAGGTCAAATTCTATTCTTTGCAATATTTTTCGAGTGATTGTAGTTATGGTATCGAAATCCATATCACATATGTAACCGATGATGAACTTTAAGCATACCCTGACCTAATTTGTCAAGGTTTATTATGATATATCTTGAAATATTATAACCAGACTTCCCAAATTAGTACTATATATGCATCTGTTGATGATCCAGAAGTAGATTGAAGATGACTGACCTTAACTCATTTTTTCAAGTGCCTGGTCATGAAGGAACCTACACTAATCATATACCACACGAGCAACTGATAATGGGCTAGACATCTATCGAATATGACTGACCTTGACCTGTCTTGCCAAGGTCAAACTCAAGTCCCACATACATGATATTAAGAATAGATCAGAAACCTTGAAGACGACTGACCTTGATCTATTTTCCAGAAATTGTCAGTACATGATTTCAGCATAAAGAGCAATGTATGAGAGCACTGTCATAGCTTTAGGAACTTGGTCAAGCTCCAACAGAATCCTCAGTGCAAAAGTTTTCCCTTCTGAATTGATACCCTTAGCAATAGTCGACTTTGTCCAAAATGCTACATGCATTGTATGAGCATGATGTGAGAGCTACATGTACTGTTGGCCTGATTGTGAAAGTTCTAAAAAGACATTCTCTGTAATAAATGATCACTGATAGGTTTATACTGTAACTTCAGATACAATACATACTCTGGTGGTTCTGAAGTTAAAATATCATTGAGGTTTTTTCAATATGAGACTTTAACAATATCGAGTGCATTGAAATAGCACTACAGACGAGCAAATCAACAAGAGTTGTACTTGATTTCAGTCCCACATCCTAGCCCCGAGAGGTATTGGATCTCATTGGGGTATTTTTAAAAATTGTTGGTATTGTTGTAGAGATAGCTGTTCACTCAGAGCTGATAATCCCTAGTGTGCTGAAACAGGCCATATGCCTGGAGATTGCATGATCTCTGGTTATCTCCGATAAGAGCCGTCCCGAACCAAGTTTGCCCGAAGCTGGAGTCCGAGTGAAGAGCTCATGCTCTATGTGCCGTCGAGGGTTGCGATTCTATGAGACAAGACATGTTATTTTTCGGGTGGTTGGAGGGAGGATTTTATCGGGGGATATTTTATCTGTACATTGATTTAAGTGTTGCTAGGCAGGGCACAATCATTCAACAACTGGTGTCAGAAGTAGAATTATAAATGAGAACCTATCTAGGCCTGTGAAATTGGAAAACTCCGGTAAACTACATGGTAGTCGGCCATTTTTTTTTTTTTTTTTTTCTTTCCTTGTGTTACACCATGGTAAGCTGTGTGGTAATTACAAGCGTCTAGTCCGTCATTCATAATCCAGCCGTCGTCCATTAGAGAATATCCGCGTCCATAATCCAAAGACCTATTCCATTTCCATATAACAGTATTAGCACCAAATTCAAAAAGACAAAAGTATACATAAACATAGGCTTGTTTCCTGCAAGAGAAGCGGTCAACAATTTTCAATGATGCCGGCAAGACATCATGATGTTCCAAAATATCAAATCCGTATCGCTGATCAGTATTCTTAATCCATAATATTCGTTATAGAGTCGTCATCTAAAAATGAAGTACCCCAGTCACGCTTTGATTGTGACTGTTCATATGAGTACCATGAGTATCTTGAAGTACATGGGCTCATACGGCCCCTAGCCCCGGGTTAAGCGGAATTAGACACATGTTACAAAACGTAGCCCCATAGATCTTGCACGCTACGTTCGTATTTTGCTATCAGCATGCGATATGTATCGCCAAATTTGAGAAACTTTGAGTGGAGGCGCTTGGTGGAGTCGGTGAGGTGAGGTTTAATTTATGGACTTACTTGGGGGAGATATAGTATGATAATATGTAGTGCGGCTAGCCAAGTTGGAGACCGAGGGTTTGGGGAGACTCATTCAACAGTATATTATCCCTGTCTGTCTATGGTGTGAGGTGTTCAGTTTCTCCATATTAATATCATATATATTTGCAGATTCTTATGAGATCACCGAGGGACAAAAGGGTTCAGCTCAGAACAACAACACTCCTGCTGAGGTAATCTCAAGTTATTTTTAGAAGTTCCGAATCGCATTTGTGACCCCCTGACCTCTCCAAAAAAGGCTAATAACAAATTAACAGCCAGGCAATTTGTTGTATAATTTTCTTTCCTGTTATCATGGTACTTGTTTCTTGTTTTGAAGTCAAATGTTGGTATCCATGTTTGTTTTGACTTGAGACAAGTACACCTTCTGTGTCATTATCGCCAACATCAAAGAGAACGTCCTCCATCATATTCTCTGCATCAACTCGGCCCTCCTCAAAATACGTCAAACCAGCCTACCACATCCTCTGTTCATTGGCTGTTACTTTGAACAGACTATTCAAATAATAGACCATTTTGTCCATTTCTATGCATTGTTAGGGTTAAAGATCACTGGATAGCTACATGGACATTTTATCGCTGTGATCTGTGGAGTTATCTATCACTGTGATCTGTGGAGTTATCTATCACTGTGATCTGTGGAGTTATCTATCACTGTGATCTGTGGAGTTATCTACCACTTTAAACATTTATTCAGAGTATCATGATTTCAGCTCATTTGAAGGTAGAATTGCCTAAAATTGCATGATTATTCCCAGAAAATCCAGTTGATATTTCCCTACAATTGCTCTCCTACTTTAGATTCCGCCAGTGTACTCGGAGGTGGATTACTCGAAAAAGAAGCTGGGGAAACAAGCAGCTGCCAACGTGAGGGAGGAACCGTCACTGAATTATACAGAGGTCGACTTCGCCAAACAAAAGAAGAAGAAGGGGAAAAAGGATGTTGTGAACCGTGCTGGACCGGGTACCAACTATGCTGACATTAACTTTAATGCAGGCACAGATCACATCAGTGACATCTAACTACACCGGGTCGTTGAAGATATTTGATGTCAGGAAAATATATCTTTTTTCAAGAAATTTGTCTTTGATATGCGTGTTCAATGAAATCTGAACAAACTGACCATGCTCCGCATCCAAATGGGTGTTCTTTCAGATTGGAACAATTGAACTTTCTCTCAGTAATGCCAAGTTTGTCAGTTTTAAGGTTTACATTCGGAGGGACATGTTACATTATCATGTTCATAGCCTAAATAAGGAGTGATATTTAAGGGGATTTCTATACTTTTGATTCATGTACACCCTGAATAATGGTGCTACATTGTTTAACAGTTATCTTAACCATAACCATGGCTTATATAAATGTGTATATGCTGATTTTTAGTCATTTTCAACTATGTACTTCTCTCCACCAACATCCATCATCTCACTGGTTCTGAATGTGGTCAGAAAGAGGCTGAATCAACATTGTGTTGCCGAAACATTTTAATTGGTATTCTTAAAAAAAAAAAAAAAAATGCCAGGTGTGACTTTAAATACTACACCATGCATTTGGTGACATTTTGGGGTGATTCAATTTTAGGTACCGGTACTGGGATCCCATCCAGTGACTGATATCCTGATGTTTTTTAGCTACATGTAGATTGTTCCGTTTGCTGTTATTTACTTGCCCAACCAGAAATGACATTATCAGTATTTTTATATTATCAGCATAACAATGCAGTTCTGTTAGTTTTCATGAAAAAAATTCGGAGAAATGTTAGCACAAAATTTTTGCTTGTAACATCTTCATGGATTGCTTTTAATTTACGAATTTAACATGGCTGAACATTCATTGTTGTTATTGGGAATCATTGTTATATTCTTCAAGTACAAATAGATCTTGCATGTTTTGGTGTGCACGAACATTTCTCAGCTTTTAAGAGCATATTTCATGTGGTGTATTTTATCCTGAATATTAAAAATTTACATAAAGTTTTATTTTGTCTGAAATTAAAAAAAAAATAACAGTATTGCCAGAAGGGTGTGGAGGTACTCGCTCAAATTTCAAGAAGAAATCAAAAGTTTTGATGGGAGAATCACACATGCCACACATGGTCAATAACGTTTGTGGCAATGGTTCCAACCTTAGGAACCATCTTTTTGTACATTCCTCAGTGACCGCCATCATCTAATGACCATTTGAAGGGGTCACAACCCACATGGCCATCTAAATTGTCTAGGACTACAGATAATTCAATCTCTGGGACTACTATGTATACCCTATTGCATACATTCCTCAGTCATGTCAGTGATCATACTGATTAATGTTCACTTGCAAGGTCATAAACACTATGCATAATAACATCATGGTATTATGGTATAGCTATCATTGGAAGAAGAGAATCACTTGCCATACAACATGTATATTTTCATAGCAAACTTTCTATATTTTGTAACATTTTAACTGATGAATTTGTCATTTTATGTACATGTACATGTTGTTATTTGAATAGAAAATGACTGTACATGTTACAGATAGTTTTGGTATAAATGGATATTATAAAGTGTTCTTGTTACCATTGTTATAAGATGTTATCCAGAATGATACATTGTTATCCTAGCTTACACACATGAACTATATTTGCACTTACCTGCAATATAATTTAGACTTATCCCTCCCTAAACTTGCATTATTATTATTAAGTCACCATTAAACACAGCTGGAAATAGTTTATCTAGGCATTGAATTATTATATAGATAACTGTATGCCCCTGGTATCTTTGCTGGCAAAGACATTGTGATATTAAATGGAGACTAGTTTAACACGTTTTATGCAATTCTAGAGTTTTAACACTTTACTGTTGTACATGTTGAACAGATTAAAATGTTATCCTTATAGTACAAATTGGCTATAGGTACAGCTAATTATACAGGTAATAATTGATGCATTATTACTGTTATTATATTAATATAATTATTATAACACCTCATATTTCATGTTCTTGTTTGGCATATATATCTTCATTTTTTCAGTATTTGGATCATTTCCACAAAGTGGATGCTCTTATGTTTTCATGAGAAACGGATCCGCCGCCGCCGCCGCCGCCGCCGCGACTTTAAACATGAATATCTCTGAAACCGTTAAATATTTTCGGGTCAGACTTGGTGTACTATCTCTTTAGGCCTGGGAAATTTGTCTGGTTGTGTTTCGATACCCGCTGCTCACCACTAGGTGGCGTTGTAATCAGAGCATAGGTAAACCTTTCTCTGACGATTTCGTCTGAACGGCTTGTCTGATTTCTTTGAAATTTTATTACAATGGTCTTGAAAGATAGTCAATGTGCTGAAAAGGTTTTGGTGTAGCTGGCATAATTATAAAGGCAAGTTTTTTGCGTCTCAAAAAAAAAAAGTTTTTCGTCAAATGAAAATTCACAAATTCGCTTGGAGAAATATTTTAAAACTGTTCTATTCTAGGTTGCCAAGCATAAATATAGGATTGCCGACATGATAATTCCCTTTCCGTGCGAATCAAATTGCCATTTAAATGAAAAATCTCATTTATCTGACTTAACGTCAAAACCTCAATAACCATTATCACGATTAAAGTTTTTTCCATTACTCTTTTATGTACCATCTCCCTAGGGCTTTAGATTTCACCTGCTTGTTTTTCGTGGCATTTGGTCATCACTAGATGGCGCTATAGACATGAATGCAGGTAAACATGTGTAACATCATATCTTCTGAACAATGTGTTTGATTTCCATGAAATTGGGTATAATGATAGGCAAAGAACTGACAAGATTTTGGTGGTGTTGGCGAATCATGGAGACACATTTTTGCATCTCAAAATAAGATTTTGTATTCACAAAAATGAAAATTTGCTTCTTAATCAGGGAAAAGTAATTCTATTTTGCTGAACATCAATATAACATTCCCAGTGTTATAATTCACATCCCATGTAGGGCCAAATGGCCATTTTTTTAAATATATGAAATTCTCATGACTGGAGTCCAATATCTATAGATTCCCCAGGCCACATTTGAGGAGTTTGCTTCGTCATGTAGGTTCGTGATATTGTTCATCATTGGGTGGAACTATAGACAGTAAACTTATTGGTGTTTCAACTGTTCATGAAGTTTATTATTGTCAGACAGACAAAGGATTTCAAAGGACTGAAAGTTTTTTTTTGATTGATTGAAATTGAAGGCCCACCTCTCATACGGATTTTGCAACCCATCAACACAATGCTTGATTTATATCTCATTATACATTCTTTTTTACAATTACTAATTTTATTAACATTATGTTTTAAAAATGGATTGTAAGGACATTGGTGCTGTTAGTGCTGGCATAATCATGTGGCACAGGGTAAAGTCAGCTAAATATATCTATATCAAGGCTACATCAATCCCTGCTTACACACATAACTAAAATGCAGTCAGAGAAAATATGCTGCCATGAGTGTCTGGTCAGTATGGAGAAAGGATTCAAATGAGCTTGAAGTCTGACCATTTTTGTCAAATAGACATACTGTAACACTGTAGGACTGTCTGTTGACCATTCAGGTAATAAGACCTGTAATTGTTGACTTTGCATAATACACTTTACATAAGTGGGCTAGTAGACTTTGTGTCAACAAAGTAAACACTTCATTTGCAAAATCAGTGCTATTTCTCTCTCCATTACTGACATAGCCCTGGGCTTCCAAATTTCTGGGGATGCATTCTGGCCAATTTTCAATGAATAAAATCACAAATTATCACTCTGCACAATTTTTTGTTTTATGTGGAAGTCCCCAGAATTTATTTGAAACTGAAGATGTGAAATTGCACATACCATTGCATTTTGACAGCATAGTTACAAATGTTGATAATTATTTTTTGAACTGAAAAAGTAGAAAGATTTTTGAAGTGGAACTTCTACATACCTGCTATATGGCACATCCCACCTGGGAATTTTGTATAAGTATATCTAATTGAAGTAATCCATTGGAACCACTGATGATTTTCCAATAATAGAGAAGAAAATCAACTCCGAGTAGAGATGACAAATTTCATTCTGTATAGTTCGCTATTAGTTATAGCATCTTCAGCAGTGAACAAAGTTACAAACAGTTCCATACGCACAGTACATGTATATATACAAGGCATAATATGATCTTAGCCAATACACATTTATGAATAGGTAAGCCAGTAGGATGGATATTAAAATGCTGTCATTTTCAGAAATTGCTAAGCGATAACCTGACAGCGATCTACAAATGGTGTGATTCAGGTGATACAATACACACTCTAATTGATGAAAACAATACATAATCTGGTTATCTGGCAAGAACTAAGTAAACTGTGCACAAATGAATAAAGTATGGTGATAAAGTGGGTATGTACCTACATTGAATACTTCTACATGACATGAAGTTTGGATAACAAATGAATGATCCTTACTGTATGGTGTTAAATTAACTATTTTCGTCTGAATTTACACAGGTTGAAAACAATAGCTGTCCAATTATAAAAATAGCAGGTGATGTTCAATTTGACCTGCGATTTTTCTCTGAAGAAAAAAACCCAGCAGGTCATCAAAAGTTTTCTATTTCGGTCCCTGGATGGATCAGAAGCCTAATTAATGAAATTGACTGACCTTCACCTGTTTTATCGAGGTCAAATTTAGCACAAGCAATAAATTTTAAAGGAGTGAAGATGAGCTCTCCAAATTCATCATACTTGTGCAATTGGTGACTGACTAGAAGCCTATCCCATTTGACTGAACCTATTTTCTCTAGGTTATATACTGTATATTATGATAAAGCATGAAATATAGCTAGGCATTCTAAATTGATACCACATATATACATCTGATGATGGACCTGAACTCTTTGAATATGACTGATGTTGACCTGTTTTCTCAAGGTCAAAAACTGTATGTTAAGTCACATGTTAACTGCCAACATACACTCCAAATCTAACATTGTCATCATTTTGTTGTGGCTGTGGTTGTCTTCCAGAACAATTTAACGAATTTTGCACTTGTTCCAACAGCTTCATGCTTCAACTTAAACCATGCTGTATCGGCTGAGTTGTTGAAACACCCTCCATTTCCTAGCTCTGACATACTGCATCACTGTCGAAATATGGGTACCGTGACAGAGTGATAGATCACACAGCCAGTGAAGGTTCCTGATTTACATTGAATGTCCTTATTGCCCAAGTAATATTAGCAGCATTTTACAACAACAACAATTCAGTGACTTTACAGTGAAAAATTATAGTGAAAGGTATTTATTTTTTGTTGTTTGGCATTTTTATTTGCTGGCATTGTTTCAGATAGAGTACAACAGCCTAATTCATACAATCAGAAATAAAAAGAGGGTTAAAGTCTTTATGTTCAAACTTTCATAGGAAATATAAAAGTGGCAATTTGAAATTTTTATTTTTATTCGATTTTTTAATGTCGGTGGGTCCATGAAATGCAAAATAAAGTTGGTGTTGCCTCACACTGGGTTTCGCCCATTGGTGAAGAAATCCCTTCTCCGAGGCACTTCTACCAGGGATGATGTGTCTACGAAAGCTCATGTTGAAATAAACTAGTTAGTCTCAAAGGTGCTACCTTTTGTTTATTTGTCTACTACAAAGACTAACATGGCTACCCCAAATCATTCAGGGATGATTCGTGATTGCTCATCCTCCAGGGGTGTGTGCCCCACCCTCTGTGTCATCCAAAAAAAAAATTGCCACCCATAATAAGGGGTGTGCCCAAATTGGAGAGATCTAAAGCCCTGTGAGTACCAAATTATGGGTTACAAAATTATCTGGGGAAATGCTCTTTGCCCGTGTTTCACACGAGCTTTCATTCATTCTAATGTAGAGGGCATCTATATAGTACTGGTTGGAAAGAGGAGGATGGGGGGGAGGGAACAAAGAGGAGCAAAATTTTGTGATTTTCTCCTGAGCCGCAGGATAAGTTTAACATAAAGTGAGAGAGCATTTTTGATTCAGAGTCCTACATAATTTACTGATGCTCCTTACTGTACATATGATGGATTTTTTTTTTTTTTTTTTTTTTCAAGGGAAGAATGATAATCTGTGCAGATGGGAAAGGATCAATTGTACAAAAACAGATGTGGGTACTTTTACAATTTCAAACAAATCAAAGAATATATCCCATAATAATAATTATATTGTAAAGTTTAATCAATAATGCCATACAATTACTTAGCTGCTGCTTCAGATGCTCATATGTTAGACATTCAGTTTTGAAATTGAAGCCATTTAGCATGTTTAGCCTCCCCTATTCCATGTTTAGATTAAATGTACATATTGCAGCTTTTCTACGTGTAGTATCACCGGCAGTTTATTGCACATATACTTTAATATAGCTTTTACTCTCAGAGCATTCAAATTGTCCGTCAAGGCCACAAAGCAAACAAAATGATTTAAGCATCTGTAATATGTTATTTGAATTAATGTCAATTGTTCTGCCATGAAATCAGGAGATGGTCAAATTTTATATAATGGGAATTGAACAAAATGATCTGGAATTTTGCAGATAATCCATTATTTAATTATCTCCTTGATTTTAGGGAGTGGTGAAATTCATTCAGAAGACTTAATTAGGTGATTTAATAATTAGATCATCTAGCACATCTTTTGAAGTAATTATGTTTGGATACTTTAGTCACGGACAGATTTCCCTGAACAGACAACAAATAAATTGGGAAACATAATGCGAGTTAGAATTCAATATGATTGGAAGATTTGTAAGTACAAAATCCTGAAGTACAAGTATGAATGAGTCACCAGGGTCATTTCACAATGAGTGGAAACACATTTCAAAATTATTAAATTGTCCTCATTTTAGCTTTGATGTGCTAAGAAACAACTGCACATACTGTATGTAGCAAACAGTTGACAAAATCGAACATAATACACAAGTTCCACATCTAAAACAGTTACTTTTAATTATAAATCTGATTGACCTATTTTGTAATTTGATAATGTGTATATAAGTGTTTATGCATCCATTTAGTTACTTTTAATTATAAATCTGATTGGCCTATTTTGTAATTTGATAACGTGTATATATAAGTGTTTATGCATCCATTTTTATTTGTCTTCGTCATGTGCGTCCGTCTGTGTGTCCGTCCGTCCGTCCATCACACCTTTCTTGTTACCAAGATATCTTTAGAACAACCTACCCATAGGCCCTCAAAACAAGAGTTTTGCGGGATGTGGACGGTGGTATTACAGTGAAGTGTCGAAATATGGGGTCTCTTTTTATAACCCCGGCCATGCTTTATATAAAAATACACCAAGGTCTTAAACGCACTTTGGGTGAACTGAGAAATAAATGGTTTACCTCCAAGCAAAGTACATCAGCATATTCTACAATCACTCTATATATTCCCATCGTCAAATTAGTAAATTTGTGCAATTTTATACCTTTGCTGAGCGATTCAAAATCCAACCTGACTGTCCATTCAACTCGGCACAGCGTGATGATGATCTACTTCTTTCTCAATTCTGATTGGTCAGTCGTGACACGCCTCCGACAAGAGAGGTCACACACTGATCAGCTGACCAATCAGAATTGAGAAAGAAGCAGACCATCATCTCGCTGTGCCGGGTTGAATGGACAGTCAGGCTGGATTTTGAATCGCTCCGCAAAGGTATAAAATTGCACAAATTTACTAATTTGACGACGGGAATACATAGAGTGAAAATTGTAGAATATGCTGATGTGTTTTGTTTGGAGGTAAACCATTTATTTCTCATTTCACCCAAAGTGCGTTTCAGACCTTGGTGTATTTTTATATAAAGCATGGGGTTATAATAATAATAATAATAATAATAATATTTTATTTCAGACACTGGTGGTCCATATACAGAAAGAGAAGCTAATTAACTGTTTTACAAAATACAACGTGAATTGGATCCACTCACAGTGGTCCATGAAGTGTCAGTGCCCAGTGGGCTCTCAGTGCTGAGTGCAATTTAACATCACATTCATTCAGGGTATATATCAGGTAATTATCGGAATCATCAACCCGCCTCTTCAAGCTGAAGATGGATTTACGAATGAGCTCACCAAACAACATCACTCCATTTATAACGAACATGTGACTTGCACTACAGTCTCGTCTATAGTGCATCAGTCATCTAAACGAATTGTTATACATAATTCGAATACTGTTATATACACCTTTGCCATAATTAAACCACATAGAACAACCATAAACAACGAAAGAGCATTTTCTTTACAATGTTACTGCAGGCACGAAATTTCCTCAACAGCATATTTGCTCTGACACACAGCTTCCTTTTTTGTGACTCGATATCGAGGTTATCACATAAATCACTCGCAAAAATATGTCCAAGATAGGAATATGAGTCGACAAACTTTAAAAAATTATTATTTAGGGCAACATTTGGAATTCTGTACAGGTGATAGCCCTTCGGCTTAAAAAACATACACACAGTTTTTTTCGTATTGTATACAATATCATGTGTTTCAGCATAATCTTCGCATTCCTTCAGCAAACTTTGTAGTGACCTTGCGGATGGGCAAATCAGACACAAATCATCTGCATATATCAGATGATTCATAAATACCCCAGCAATGTTACAGCCTACTTTGGTGTTCGTTAATCTAGTATCAAGTTCATGCTAATAAATAGAAAAGAGACAGGGGGAGAGAACTCCCCCTTACCTTACACCGTTGGATACATTAAAAAAGGTGGAAAACGCAGATCCCCACTTAAGCGTGAACTTTTGAATTCGGCACCGTATATGCACAATATTTACAATATACAACGGCCAGTCTCTGTCAATTAAGTTTTTCAATAACGTCCAATGGTTGACCCTGTCAAACGCTTTAGATGCGTCCATAAAACAAACATAGACTGGACTACCATCAGTACGGTAAAAATTAACAATTTCCTTTGGAACAAATATACACTGATCCGTTGATCTACCAGACTTAAACCCAAACTGCAGGGAATCAGATGTGTACATGTGGGTTTCACACACAGTTAAAATTATTCGCTCAAGGATTTTGGACACAACCGTGGCTATTGCAATAGGTCTGTAGTTGTCAGATTGAGTGATGTCGCTAGATTTGTTCTTTACAATCGGAATAATGGAAACATACGTCAGCTCACACGCTCAATTGAACGCACTTTTTCACAAGATTCTTCAGGTGGAACAGGTGACTTACTAGCCGCAGGGGATTTGGCACTGGCGGATGTTCCTTCGCGTTTCCTGTTAACACTGTTAGGGATTTTCTGGACTTCATTTCCAAGTTTGTCAATCTTTTTTTCGACTGACACTTGAGCAGCGCTCAACGATCCAATTTTTCCAACCACATCTTTCATCTGCAGTTTGAGGCCATTGAGCTTGCGAATTAATGTCGTAACATCAATGTGATTGACAGAAACTGATGGAAGCCGACTGAGATCTTTTGCAACAAAACACGGAATGTCATCAGGATCAACTTCTTGCAGCATACGCGCGATACCCTGTAGCGTGGTCACTTTCCTATTTGGTCCTGTCCTCTTTCTGTATTTTCCCTTCAGAAGACTGCGACGCGAATTAAACAACATATCTTTGGTTATACATAGAGACCCCATATTTCGACACTTCACCGTAATACCACCGTCCACACCACCCAAAACTCTTGTTTTGAGGGCCTGTGGACTAGGCACACCAAACTTGCAGTGCACATCCATATGCTCGTGACCCAGAACCCTATTGAATCTGGACCCGATTGGTTTGAAAGTTTGGCCGCTATCTTTAATTTATGCGAAACCATCACAGCTTTCTCGTTACCAAGATATCTTTAGAACGACTTACCCTAACCACACCAAACTCGCAGTGCACATCCATATGCTCGTGACCCAGAACCTTATTGAATCTGGACCCGATTGGTTGGAAACTTTGGCGGCCATCTTTAATTTATGCGAAACCATTAATCTTGTGTATCTCAGGTACCATTTTGCCGTTCTATGTGAAACTCGGTATAGATCATCGATGCATCAAGAAACTTGATGCCAAACCAGTTTCGCTGATTCAGTGGAAACCTTGGTGGCCATCTTTAATTTATGCAAAATCTTTTATGATAGATATCTCTGATACCATTTAAGTGTTTTATACGAAACTTGGTATACAGCATCGATGTATCAAGAGACTTGCAATGAATAACCACATCAGTTCCTTTGAGTGGCGGGAGGATGGGCGGCCATCTTTAATTTATGCAAAATCATTAACTATCTCTATCTCTGATACCGTTGAAGTGCTCGATGTAAAATTTGGTATACATCATTGATGCATCAAAAGACTTAAGATAAATGACAGTTCTGGTTTCTGCTGATTCAGTGGAATCCTTGGTGGCCATCTTTAATTTATGCAAAATCTTTAATGATAGATCGATCTTTGATACCATTTAAAGTGTTCTATACGAAACTTAGTATACAGCATCAATGTATCAAGAGACTTGCAATGAATAACCACATCAGTTCCTCTGAGTGGCGGAAGGATGGGCGGCCATATTTAATTTATTCAAAATCATTAACTACATGTATCTCTATCTCTGATACCGTTGAAGTGCTCGATGTAAAATTTGGTATACATGATTGATGCATCAAGAGACTTAAGATAAATGACAGTTCTGGTTTCTGCTGATTAGGCGGAAACCTTGGAGGCCATCTTTAATTTATGCAAAATCTTTAATGATGTATATCTCTGATACCATTTCAGTGTTCTATATGAAACTTGGTATACAGCATGCAATGAATAACCACTTCAGTTCCTCTGAGTGGCGGGAAGGATGGGCGGCCATCTGTAATTTATGCAAAATCATTAACGATCTCTGTCTCTGATACCGTTCTAATGCTTGATGTAAAATTTGGTATGCATCAAAAGACTTATATAATGAATACTGGTTTCTCTGATTGGACAGAAAACCTTAGGGGCCATTTTTAATTTGCTAAATTTTTGATAATCTGTATATTTGTCACTTGACTGCTTGGTGTTCCTGACATCTTGGTTCAAATTGAATACATGTACATTATGAATGGCCGGCGCCCAGAGGCGAGGGGTTTTCAGATGCACAGCTTCGTATTCCATATGTAACTGCATGATATATATACCACTTAAGATCTTATAAATTTTATATTCAAAAAAGCATTCAGTGTTTTATTTATACAATGAATTTACATTGGACAACCAGATGTATATAGCAGCTGATGAGGACTTTACTTCATTTCTGCATTGCTCTAAATTTAAAATTTCGAACCTTTTTTGTATAATTTATATTATAAAATTAATTTACTGTTTTGATCAGTTTCATGCCCCATTCTTGATTAGAGTTATATGCGTGAAGTATGCTAGAAGCTTGTCATACTTGTTGATACTCTGCATGTTTTAGTTCAAATTTAGGTGACACGTACTGTATCTTATTTTGTCGAAGGATCTGTTCTTTCCACATGGATAGATTACCGTTTGTGATGTTCTATTTGAACCCCGGCCAAATGAATAACTCAGTGTAATAATGTCCAGCTTAGGTTAAACACATCTTCGTTCACCAAGCCAATTTCTACGCTCATGCTCTGAACTTGGGAACATAGAAATTGGTTTGATGTAATGAAGATGATTAAACATAGCACACCTATGTGGATTGAAGAGGGCAAAGAAACTGACACTTCGTATTTGAAATCTTACACAATTCTGTTTTTCTAGCATGTGGCCTCAGCCTCCATCACCTGCCACAATGCAGAAGACACAGTGTTTTCAATCCTGTGTCATAAAGAATAATGATCGCGTATCACGTTGGGCATACCGGTTCTCATTAGACCATTGAAGTTAAGCGACATTGAGGTCGGTCAATACTTGGATGGGTGACCGGGTGCTGTACTGGCTGGGCTGATCAGTGTGCAGGATAATAGGAACTGTGCACAGTTTTGTGTTCTGGCATTTTAGACACTGTCGTGATATGACTGAAAAAATGTTGAAAACAACCTACTCACTCACCTGAATAATGCATCTCCATTAGAAGATATTTTGTGATACAGCTTCCTCGTGATGAACTGCCCATTGCCTTCGTGGTTCTGATTCGTATTGTGTTTGTGTTAAGGCATTAATTATTTTTAGATTGGGTAGATTGATCTGGGGGTGCATTGACCTGGATACGTTTGCATTATATTAGTCACCAATACTCTGCATAATGAAGTTGATTGGATATCATAATTGTTATATGCATCGGCATGTCTCAAATTATTGGATGCTATTTTTGTTTTTACAATTGCTTTGTAATAGATTTTTTGGCTTTCAGTTTTTTTCTTCTTATTTTTACTCATTTTATTCTGCTTCATTTTGAGAAATAAACTTCACATTCGTGACTGTAAAGAACTCGGTGTTGTTTGATCAAGAGTGTCCATAATATGTTTTCCAAGAAACACAATATGCAGCCCTTTCATAATAATTTTTGGTGATTCTGAAATCTGTGTACAAAGATTCTATCCACCCAGATGTGGAAATTCTAGGGTTTCCTGAAAAACAAATAATTTGGGAAAGACTTGAGTATTTTAACACAGTTCCATGATTGTGTTCATGCTCTTAAGCCCAATGCACACAGCGAACATTTTGTTATGCCCCCCCCCCCTCTTATTAGAGGGAGGGGGGCATAAAGCGATCGCTTTGTCAGTCTGTCCGTCCACAAGTCGGAGCGTCTGTTCGTCCGTCTGTCCATCTGTCCGTCCGAATTTCTTGTCCACGCAATATCTCGGTTAATATTTGATGGACAGGATTGAAACTTGCATGAAATGTGGCCTGTGCCTCATAGTTGTGCAGTGTAGAGTTTTTCCACGTTTCGCTTATATTTTCAAGAGTTATGGCCCTTTGTTCCTGAAAGCCCCATGAATTGGGACATGTCCGGGCTGGGTCTTGGTTAATATTGTATGGACAATTATGAAATTTGCATGATATGTGGTCAGTGTCCCCTAGTTGTGCAGCGTAAAGTTTCTCCGAGTTTCGCCTATATTTTCAAGAGTTATGGCCCCTTTGTTCCTGAAAGCCCCATGAATTGGGACATGTCCAGGCTGGGTCTTGGTTAATATTGTATGGACAATTATGAAATTTACATGATATGTGGTCAGTGTCCCCTAGTTGTGCAGCGTAAAGTTTCTCCGAGTTTCGCTTATATTTTCAAGAGTTATGGTCCCTTTGTTCCTGAAATCTCTGTGAATTGGAACTTGTCCGCGGGCTGGATCTTGGTTAATATTGTAGGGACAATTATGAAATTTGCATGATATGTGGTCAGTGCCTTGTAGTTGTGCAGCATGAAGTTTCTTCACATTTCGCTTATATTCTCAAGATTTATGGCTCTTTGTTCTTGAAATCTTTGTGAACTGGGACTTCTCCGGGCTGGATCTCTGTTAATATTATATGGGCAAGTGTGAAATTTGCACGATATGTATTTAGTGCTCTGTAGTTATGCAGCGTGAAGTTTCTCTGAGTTTCGCATTTATTTTCAAGAGTTATGGTCATTTGTTCTTGAAATCTTTGTGAATTGGGACTTGTCTGGGCTGGATCTCGGTTGGGGGCATACAAGTAAGCTATCTCTGATTGCTTCTTTTCTGCATTGTATTAGAATAAAAACAGTGTTCTGAGCTGTTTTTGTGTGAGTGTCCCAATAACAGAAAACATCTGTTCAGAACAAACAGTCATTAGATCAAACTGATTTGATATTGTGAAGATGTTTTGCCCTGGAACAAGTTTGTGTTCACTGTGTGCAGTGACTGCGAGTTAACATTTCTTGGAACATTTTCCAACTATTAAAGGTGAAATGCAAAGGTTTTCGTATTTTCCTTTTTGTATTCTTCATGGGCTAGTTAATGATGGAAATATCAGCCTATCTACTTCATTTGGTTTTATTTGAAGTATTTTGTCTCCTGGTAGCTTTTGAAAAGAGCTTCAAAGTTGGTATCTCCAGCCCGACCGATTTTAGAAATGAAATCTGCATCGCTTATCTGCTCTTGTTTGATGCTGGTTTGTGACGTCAAATCAGACCACCTGGCTGGAGGTCAATACTTGTAACATTCAGTCTCCGGGCTGGTGGTCTGACGTGACGTCACAATCAAGGAAAGATAAGCGATGTCGTTTTGCAAGACTGAATTCAGCTGGGCTAGGTGTACCAACTTATCAAAAGATTCTAGCAGACCAGATAATTCATATTAATCCAAGTGAAGTAGATATACTGGTATCACGTTGGGCACACCGGTTCTCGTCAGATCACCGAAGTTAAGCAGCGTTGAGCTCGGTCAATACTTGGATGGGTGACCGGGTGCTGTACTGGCTGGGCTGATCAGTGTCCAGAATAATAGGAACTGTGAACACTCGTGTTCTGGCACATGTAGGCACCATCGTGATATGACTGAAACAATGTGGAAAACGACGTTAAATCCTATTCACTCACTCACTCACTCACTTCTATCATTATTCAACCTATAGTAAATGTAAAACGTAGAATTTAAAAACCTTTGCATTTCACCTTTAACCAATTGACTTCAGTAAAGGGCAATGATTAGGTGGAATAGTATGTGTGTAGGGGTTTTCAAGTTTGCATGGAAAAGCTTGAAGGATTATCAGGGATTCCATGGAAAAGCTTGGAGGATTATTATCAGAGATTCCATGGAAAAGCTTGGCGGATTATCAGGGATTCCATGAAAAAGCTCGGAGGATTATCGGATTCCATGGAAAAGCTTGGAGGATTATCAGGGATTCCATGGAAAAGCTTGGGGATTATCAAGGATTCCATTGAAAAGCTTGGGGATTGTCAGGGATTCCATTTAAAAGCTTTGAGGATTCCCTTACGGAATTGCAGCATGGGCTGCAGTGCAGCATGGACTGCATTCATGCTGGGATCATGCTGGATTTGCAGCATATGCTGGAATTATGCTGGGTTTCCATGCTGCAGTCATGCTGGAATCACTTTGAGGAAATACTAGTCATACTGCATTGCAGTATATGCTCAGCTGGAACCATATGCTGGGTATCCATGCTGTGACCATACTGGATTTACTCCGACAATATTTCGTCATACTGCCTCCCAGCATGTACTGCAACCATGCTGCAAATGCATGCTGGTGTTATACTGGATTAACTCCGACATAATCTATCCATGCTGCAATCATGCTGGAACCACTTAGATAAAATAATAGTCATACTGCGTTGCCAGCATATGCTGCAACCATGCTGCTGTATGGCTGACCTACATGTCCATGTAGCTGTCACA